>CACRXP010000414.1:561533-580876 GCA_902702965.1 Spirometra erinaceieuropaei | reverse complement strand
AACCGGCGTCATCATAGAGTCAAAAAGACCAGATGTGGGAGAGGACGCAGGTGTCTAGCACATCGCAAACTCGACTTAACGTACGTCACCAGATTGGTAACCAACACCAAAAGGGTAGCAGGCACGGCCGAAGCCGCACTTAGGCGTGCCGTCACGCCTGGTTCGGATCCCACTGAGTGAGAGTGACACAGAGTCGACATCAAGGCATTGCAGCCTGACTCCTAGTCCACCAACCGGCTACTCCGCACAAACACACACTGGGCTGACTGTGCGGTCAGAATTACCCTGTCAGTTGATAGCTTTCCAAGCCAATGCTTTCGGGGGCCGTGAAAAATTTAAGATCTTCAGATTGTTTATAATGGGCGATTTGCGCTGATGCCGTCCACCTCATTCGCTTCTCCTACTCTCGGACACCAGTCCGCTGCCCAATCACTCTGCAGTCTGTTGCAGGGAGTGTTGGCGCAGTGGGTGACAGGGTTATATGGCCCGTCTGCTCACCTCAAGCATACAATCTTGCCCCAAACGCACACACCAGGGTTGAGCACGATGCATGTGGGGGGCTCGGATCACGCATCTGCTAATGTGCTTCTAAGGAGAAGTCATCACAGTCTGACTTTCTGCTCATCAGTCAGCAATGTGACGCACAGACACACGCTGGGCTGACTGCATGGCCTAAGCTGGAATGTCAGCTGGCAAGCTTCCGACTTTCCTTATCCACCAGATGGTAATACAGAGTCAAGACGACCAGACACGGGTTTAGGTACAGTGGCTAACACGGTTAAATATTCAGTCAACGTGCACCACACGGCCTGCTCCCCGCAAACACGTGCTTTGTTCTTTAAGGAAAAAAGGACGGCTCGGATCTCAAGTTGTAACGAGGCACTAGGAGGTAGTCATTGATCCTAACTCCCAATCCTCGAGCCGGTCACAACAAATTAACACCATAAAGACGAAGAGGACCAAGGTAACCTGTCAGTTGGTAACTTTCCAGGTCACTATTTTTATCTCAGTGTGATAGCTCAAAAACTCGTGGGATTTATTATACCGAAGAATGTGGTGAAGTTCCGTGGGGATGGAATCTTCAGAGTAAAACTCATTCTCTCCTCCCTCCTCAGTATACCAGTCTAGACCCTGGCATACATCTGGTACTGGAACTGGGCGCGGTAGCTGACAAGGCCAAAGAAGCCCGTCTACCTATGGTTAACTCGGCCTGGTCGGGCTCCAGGTTGCATTAAAGAACATTCTGTCTACTAACGTACGTTCAGCATTTCCTGTTTGGGTATCGGATGATGTGGTACTGGTTTGTGGTTGACCTGATGAGGTGTGCTTATGAGGTTTGTCTTGAAGCGTCTTACTACATTCGGTTGCAATCATACATCAAACAGGCTACAGCGGTAAACTTACATTTATTTAATTTAAATTTTATTTAATGCCAGTTTACAGGCATTGTCAAGGGAAGCAATTAAACACAAATCCGACCAGCAGTGAAAAAAACTCCTGAGCTAAAGCGATAAAAATATAGTTGATGGTGGTTTTTATGGTTTGGAGGGCTCAGGAGAAAAAACTGCCGGCGGTGGTGGAATATCGACCGTCAAGAAGGGGGAGGGTTGCACGGTATCAAAGATTATCGGAAGTCAAATTCCTTTCATGAAGTTGGGTATAGTCAAAGTAGAGGCGTTGAGGAACAGCTGGTGAGACCGGCCGTAATGTTCAGTGACCACAAACGCCATCGCTACGGTACAGTCGATCAGTAGATTCAGCACCCAAAATTTGTGGGAGCTTTTCTGAATGCAAAAATCGAGTAATAGTTCTCTTAAATAAAGGATAATTTTGCAGAGTTTTCACACTCATGGGTAGTTTATTCCAAATAGCAATTGCATTTACAGAAAAGAACAGGCGATATTTAACAGTACGTGCCAGAGGAAGGAATAAAAAGACCTCACGGTGACTGTTACGTCGTGGGTGGATATGATGTCTTAAAGAGGTGAGCGGGTTAAATGTGTGATTATATAAGAGTTTAAATAGCAAAAATAGTCCCTTTTGTAATCTACGGAACCATAAAGGATCGAGGCCTGTAAGCCGGCAACGTTCTTGGTAAGACAAATGTCGGTGTTCTGGGGTTAAAATTCTCTTGGTGAAAAAGTGTTGAACGGATTCGATTTTCTTCCGCTCAGTAGCACGCATGAGGCTAAATGAAAACGAACAGTATTCCAGACCAGGTCGAACGTACATGTTGAAAAGGCGCATTCTAATGTCCCTAGTTTTAAAATTTCGGAGGATAAACCCGGTCGTTCTACGTGCTTTGGAGACTATCAAGGCACAGTGCTCCGAGAGATTGAGACTCTTGGAGTATGAAACGCCCAATCCTTTATAACCCCTGCTATATTTATGGCGTGACCTTCAATACTTAGTTGAGGTTGGCGGTCGTCGCCAACCAACATGACTGAGCACTTATGCCAAGAAAGAAAAAGGCACCATGTGCGGCACCACAGGGCGAAAGCCTGTAGATCGCTCTTTAGGAGCTCAAGCACGATGTCATGATCTGCCGGCTTATATCGATATGCAACTTTAAGATCATCGGCATACATGAAAGGCTTACCATTCTGAAATAAATCGGGTGCATCATTAACGAAAAGGCAAAATAAAAGCGGGCCGAGTACACTACCCTGAATGACTCCACTCCTCACACGTGTGGGCTTGGAGATGGTACTGGAAATCTTAACTCGTTGTGTGCGAGTGCCCAAATAAGAAGATATAAAATTCAAAAGTTTGCCACCTATTCCGAAAGAGGACAATTTCAAGAGAAGAAGCGCATGGTCAACACGGTCAAAAGCCTTAGTGAAATTGAAATATACTGTGTAAAGAGCAAAACCATGGTCCCTAGATTGGAGAACATAGTCAAAGAAGGAGAGTTGACAGGTGTCACAAGATCGAGCTTTGAGGAATCCATGCTGAGCAGCACTCAGTAAGTTATTCGCTGTTAAGTGACACATCATCTTATCCTTGATCAATGTCTCTAAGATCTTCGAAACTGCGGGGAGGGTGTTTATTGGCTGAAAGTCATCAAATGATGTAGATTTGCCGTGCTTAGGAATGGGCAAAATGTGCAATTTCTTCCATAAGGTAGGATAAGTTTCACTTTCAAGAGCAAGATTAAATATCTTGCATAAGAGGGATGGGAAGATCGTGTTTGCATCGGCTTTTAGAATGCTTACTGGGACACCATCAGGGCCTGGACTATAAGATTGACGAAAACGCCGAATCGCAGAACAGAAACATCGTTCTGAAGATGCAAACGACGATAAAGCTTGCGCAATCTGCGACGAAAGGGTAAAGGTAGGAAAATCTCATCCCCAACATTAATAATTTTCTTACGGGGGACAAAACGAGAAATAAGCGGATCCAAAATTTCGTACAGTTTTGCAGTGCAAACATTTACATCCGAACTAAGGAAGAACTCATTCCAGTCGTATGAATTAAGGTGTGTTAATAATTCGGTTGAGCGAGTTGATCGGAAATCGCGGAAAAAGTTATACTTTTGGGACGAAATTTCGTCAGCCTCGAATTCCAACGTTGAAACAACTATGTCATGGTCTGAGCCCCCGAGTGGGCCTAGGGATGACACTGACGACGGCAAGCAGCCTCTACAGAAAATTAGGTCAAGTATGCTTGAGCCTCGGGTGGGAAAATCGACAACCTGATTCCACATCCCAACATCTACAGCCTCAAGAAATTCATCGAACTTTCTGGGGCCTGAAGGCGCAGACCAGCGGACTTCAGGGGGATTAAAATCACCCGCAACCAATTGATACTTAAAGCTTGAGTCGGCCGCAGCATGAAATGCCTGTGAGAGTAAACGATCAAAATTGTCATTGGCGTTGGGAGGGCGATAGACGCAGCCAATGTATAAGGAGAACTTATTTTTAGTGCAACCTGGAGCCAGCAGCTGCCTTCTACTGCGGAAAAGTGCGGGAGGTCCAACGGCAAAAATGTAAGTGTTTGCTTAACGTAGACGCAGCTGCCCCCACCAGGGCTATCTTGGCGATCATTTCGAATGCAATTGTAGCCTAGAAGAGAGAGTTCAGAGTCAGCTACTGAGGCTGATACCCACGTCTCAGTTATTAAAACAATATCAGGACAATGGACGAACACCAGAGTCTGAAGCAAAAGCATCTTATTAAGCAAGGATCTGGCATTTAAAACAAAAAGTTTGAAGGGAAAGACTGTTAGTTTTTGAGGGAGGTGGGCTACATCGTCCAGTTCTGGGTCGCCCACGGAGCAAACGTTCCGGATGCAACCATCCGGTCCTGCAAAAAATTTTGTGGCATCAAAAACTTCTGACGTGGATAAAAAGGGGTAGGACTTGGGGGAGGGAATGACGGGCAGGTAAACTGGTAACTATTGTTAGCTAACTTATTTTCAGCTGGAAATCCGCGGGGCAGATACTGCAACGTATTCCCGCCGGAACGAAACTGAGGATCGGAAGAATTAACTGATTCAGTATGGACATTATCATGAGGAATAAAATGGTAAAACGGCCGTGGAGGAGACAAGTTAGGGGGTGGGGGACGCATTGTTTCCATCGGAGCAAGAGTTTTATTAAACGGCGGAAAAATCGGCATAATCGGCCTAAATGCCTCGATATGAGGGCTCGGGGGCAGTTTCGATCACCCTACGTTTTGAGTCGGGGTATTTGAGGCACTGTTAGCCGATTGTGGAGGAAAAGATTTTATAATGGTGCTGGATTTATTGGGTGTCCGAGTGGCTGAGACAGCAATTGGATCTGCCTTTGACTTAGACACATGCCTAGGCTTACTAGGGGTTGTTGGGGGAGTTGATAGAGGCATGTTTATACCAGGCGTGGTGGTGTGTTTAAAGAGGTCAGCATTAAAAGTAGTCGAACTCCCTACGGAATTGACTATGCCGTGACTTGCAGATGCCGCAGATGGTGTTGTACAGGACATATTCAGACTGACAGTAGGTGTCATTATCTTGGTGTTGGTTTTTGCCGATTTTAGTTTACTCAGTCTTCGCTGCAGGGGTGTGAGGTCTGGCGAAACGGAGCAGCGCCATTTACGGCAGAAGTCTCTAGTCATCTCCCTACTCGACAAGATAAAATCGACTTCTATCATGGAGAAAAGGGTAACTAGTATCGGCGCATTACGGCTAAGCGAGCGAAGTCGCTTAGCTTGTGCGACACTGAAACTCAAGCCACAACTTTGTAGGAACAAATGCCCTCCCTCCATAGCAGATAAGTGGCTCGGAATGTTTCGCAGTACGAAATTATGCTTGCGTTTAATTCGTTCCTCAGTTTCCGAACTTATTACCCCAATAAGTTTAAAAGCTTGTTCAAGCACTTTTTCAGAAGTGCTGGTTATGTCGCCATAAATCAGCTGATCGATTATTTCGCCGGCTGATGGCCTGCTACGACTAGCAGAGGCGTATTTTTGGACGACTGAAGGGTCGATAGGTTCTACATGTACTAAAGGGATTTGTGAGTTAATTAGATCTGCAGACGGCGAAGAACATATGCTGACACCTGCTATGTCTTCAGTCACGATTTTAGCACGCAGAGACGGTGGGGAGGCCGCAAGCTTTCGCCTTTTAGCACGTGCTCTGCGGGGCATTACAGACAAAAAAAAGTTTTTCGTTACAGAAGAAGGATCAAAACGTTGCCAACTTACGGAAGAGCGCACTGAGTAGCAAGTATTGCTGTTTTTTAACTACAAAAACTAGAGAACGGTAGTAGGGAAAGGATTCACTACAATGGATTTTTTTACAAAATACGACTATTTTGCCAGACTGTCAAACAAAACTGGGAAAAAATTTTACCTTATCTAGAAAGGCGACTTTTAAAACGGACTCAAGTAAAAAAACAGGCATAAATTACTTAAGAATATCCAGATAAATGCAGAGCTTCACTTATGTTTCACTTATCTTCACTTATCCGCTTCAGCAAGTAGACTTAGTATAATCCATCGATAGCAACAAGTGGAAGATGTTTTGGCGCGCAGAAGCAGACCGCAAAGACGGTTTGAAGAGAAAAATTTCATCTTAAAACCCGGTGACCGTCTTGCAAATCTCTGTCGCGACGCTAAAATGTTTCCATGGCTTTTCGAAAAACTCGTAAACCAGACGCCACACCCAGGACAGAGGCTATATTGGCAGAGGGCTCGCTACACATCAACCATCTAGAGATAAGTTAATCCTCAAATTCTTCCAGACATTTTGCAGCTAAGTTTACATTGTCTGTCACAACTACCGGAGAGACGCGTTTAATCTGCTGGAACGATGATTTCTTTCAACACGACAACTATCTTCAGATTCTTACCTCCGATGTTATCACACCATGCGCTGCGTAACCGACCTGGTCATAACTACGACGAATGCCCCAGTTCTCTTATGAGAGAACGGGTTATTTGGACGAGCAGTTTTCTCCAAGCCACGTCATTCACGTTTTTGTACCAGGTCTGTAGACATCATAAATTGTGAGACTTTTATAAATGCGACAAATATTTTGACACCAACATCTCGATGACACTTCCACAATCATAAAAATATATGTCATAAAAATACTCACTTGCTTGCTTCGTCTTTTGTTTTTCAAAATTAAATTCACAACAGAAGAATGATTTAAGCGGTTATAATTTTTCCGTGATGTCCATAAGGTCCATTTGCTCGCATCCCATAGAGACGATAGAGAGATCTCGTTTGTGACAGGCACACTTTAAAAAATTTCGGTGCTTAACTACCTGGTCTGGTTGCGTTCTTTACATTCTGTTCGGCACTAAGCGTTTTAAGTGAGTCAGACTTTTCTTAGGGATCCTTAGGTAGGAATGTTTACTAGGACCGATGACTGGGACGTTGGTCTGACCTTTCAGAGTCGCATTATCAACCATTTCTTGGACATTCCCACAGGTTGGTTGCTAAGTGCGTACACTGCATGCTTTGTGAAAGTCCTTCCCGTACACAAAACACCCACATGTACAGTCTTCGAAATTTCCTGGTTCCATGCGTGAGTTAAGGTAGGCCGAAGAAAGCCAAGCTCCCTATCGTTATCGCCACTTTAGACTTTTCCAGATGGTCGTAAATGGTATGGCAGATAGCTGTTTGTTTGTTCTGGCCATGTTTTCACAAAGCACAAATGATCAACAGTATGTTATTCTTCACTTGTGGGACATATATGTGTTTTCCGCTTTATCTCTTCTAAGCGTTTGTTCGTATACGCGCTTTAGTTCGATTTTGCCATCGGTTGGATGGGCAGCTGAATTTCGCTTCATTGTGGTATGATCTCCGACTTCCCCCATCGTAGATTTCTGCCAAGAACTTAACTATCCAGCTTAATAATATCATTTCAGCATCTGTTGACATGTATCATACTCCTCCCGAATGTGTGAACCCGAAAAACCCGGTATTTAGTCTGCCGCCTTTGACTACTTCGGGCGAATCTGGACTTTCCACTGTCTAGATTTTTGGCAAGCATTCGAGTACGCAGCTTGGATTTATTATCTCAGGAAGGTATGTGATAGAGGTCTGGGGGCTCGATCACAATCCTTGGTTAAAAATTATATTGCCCTTGACCTCCAACACTATCATCTAACGTCTTGTTTAAGTACACCGACCTCTGTTAGAACTTTCAATCTGAGTTCTCTCGGTTCAGTACTACGAATGAGAGCAGTTAACTGCGTTTAATGGAGACTCGTCGTGTAATTCCCGGACCCCCAGTTGGGACAAGTACACCTCGCCCACCTTCAACGAGGACGCCCTCATGGTAACGTCTCTCTGTTTTTTTTGTACGTGCTACAAAGCCATAACCCGAGCTTGGATTTTGTTTCGTAGGCCGCTTGTGGTAGTAGTGTGCAGGTTTATTCCAAAAATTATCCCGAATTTTAAGAGAGCGACATACCCGTACGATACTTGTCTTGTTCGATTGTGAATCCTAACTATGGTTGGCTCTCGGCTGCGGCTTGTCGGAACTGGGTGATCATTTGCTTTGAAAACTAACATCACCTTGTAAACACTGGCTTAAGGTAACACAATAGTCAATGTCTCTGCGGTTATGGTGGGCGGAGCATTTTGTATATAGATTTTTGACCATTAATATCGCCCCGGTTTTGTGGTACAAACCTGGGGTGCCGCACTTGTTGGATTATCCTAAGTTGTCTAGTCACAACATTCCATGGGGTCTCAGCCCAATGTTTTTGCCGGCCATTCATAGCCGACTTTTCTGTAATTTTCCGGAATTGGCGAAAGGAAGCATTCTTGCAAGACCTGCCTGGGCTGACGACCGCAGATCGGGTCGCTGCAGTGCCCTCGGATGAATCCAAAAACTCTCAGCTGCCCCATCGACTGATTATTTCAGTGATGACCCTTGACCATGACCTCTTCCGTCGACATAGGGAATTTTTAGTCATGCGCGATCGAGAACATGACCAGACCCACGGACGTTACCATTTTCGAAACCACGCATCGATCGGCAATCGTGAACCCAGCTACGAAACCTTAAACTCACTTGCATGTAATCCATTTAACTGGCAATATGGCCATCGTTTGAATACCATGTCAGCAGATGTTTGCAGCGATGCTGAAAACCCGCGCTGGTGATGGAGTTCTGATCAGCAAAATTCAGCATTCTGCCACCATTGTCACATCGAAAGTCAAGCCGAAGACGGCCAGTAAAGTAGCTGAAGAATCCTCGAGTCCAGTCAGGCCAATTCAGTTTCTCAGGCAAAAATTGCCTTAATACGGCTAGAGAGTCTTAACCAACTCCTGCTATTGTGGGGAGGTCTCTTTATCACACTGTTCAGCAGCTGATGTTAATGCGTACACGGAGGCGGCAGAAATGTTCGTAAAGTGACCCTTCAATCGCACATAAGCCATTCGGTTGTTGACTGGCTCCCATCCAATAAGTGCACGGTTCGCTTGTCCCGAAAGACGATTGCCACATCATGTCAACCATTAGAGTCGTATGGGCCGTCGTAGTACAGGTTGAAGTTGAATCTTTATTTCTTTAGCGCCTGAGTCGTGGATTCGGACTTCAGACTGGCACGTCCACGCTGTGCTGATGGAGACTGCGCGCCGTCGGAATTTGGGTACCAGCGTCCAGAAACGCTTGCACATATCAACATCCGGTACCAAGAGTTCGTCCTTAGTTGAGTAGTCCAGCTCGCATACTATTCACCTGCACCACTGGACCGAAGTTGCGGAGCGTGTCGGTTGCCGCTGACACCATAGCGTGGATCGTAATACTGTGATCGGGCATTTTCATGAGGTTTTTCGGGATTAAAGTATAGCACCAACAGCCGCCTGGATTGTTTTTTTTCAGGATTGTCTCCTCTAGCACTTACTAAAAAACTAACCACAAGCCAACGGTTGCAAGCAAACTTTCTACTGGCGCCTCACGGTTGCCATGCCACAGTGCCGTCATCGGGCATTGTGGCATATAAGGCGGTCGGCGTGTCAGACCTCAGCCCTCTACAGCCTGATAGCATTGTAGCTGCTGGTCCTCGACTGCTTATTCACCAGGCTCGGGAGTCTGCATATTGCGTAGCTAACCTTCGTTAAAGGCCGTCCAACTATCCGCCACCCATGGACGCAGTGGTTACCCAGCAGCTAGACTAACAGGTAACGCGTCTTCTCGCCACAGATGACTGCCCACATGGCCTAGAAGGAGTTCCCATAGTCATGGAGTCAGCCGTCGTAGCGGACTTCTGTTGACGTACGGTAGACACAATCTCATAATTACCATTATCTTCCACCTAACCATAGGGAGGCAAACTAAATGCACACGCACTCCACTGACGCCTATTAAACTGTCATGGAGGACCGAGATAGCCCTGACGTGCTGATTGAAGGGCTGGGTTCATTGTCAAATGCTGGGCTGACTACTGCTCAGTTACTTCCACGATGAAACTGAGACTAACCACGTCTACGTCCCAGAGTAAGGATGTAGCTCATTTATGAAGTACCGTCTTCCGACTGAAGTTCGAACTACCACTACTGGAAGAGGGCGAAACACGCTCCGAAAGGCAATATTCACAACCGGCCCTAGACCCGCGCGCCGGCGACGTCAGCTTTAGTTCGGTGACAGTGATGGTATTCAGCGTTTACTCTCCACGAAAAACCATCGTGACGAAATCCGCATTCGCCCGGTACTGTCAATAAGCGGGACCAAAGCACCGAAAGACTCACAGTCCCTGGCTGAACCGAAATGCGGATGAAGTCTAGAAGTACATAGAGTGAAACGCGAATTTCTTCCCGGCTACTAAGACGGTCCAGCGCCCACAACTGACCGATTTTTGTCCCTGCTTAATAACATTGCACTGGCAGCTGAGTGACTATGCGGTGACAGCTCCGAGTTTTGTTGAGTCTGTTGCTAGTTACCTGGTGGGCTGATGAGATGCTCGTAGCGCCCACTACTCAGTCACCTTTCAGGTGCATTCGTGGAGTCAGAAGCCACCTGCGCTCCGCCCGACAAGGCCTCTTTATCAGATCGTGGAACACTTGCGCACCTTGCTAACAGCTTCGGCTGCACTCGACACGCAACACAAAACCAATTCAGTGCGTGCAAGGATGAACGCATGCGCGTGTACACACAGTGTCCGCCAGATCGTCCACCGCTAAATGCGATGAGAGGGATACCCTGGAGTCCTAAGTGGAATTTTGTCCAACTGAGCCGATTCCAGCTACGCGCGCAGTGGGTGTTTGCATGCGTGCGTCGTTGAAGTCATTGACGCCTCGTAGGAAATAAGTAATGGCATAAAATTACAAGTCAGTCGAATACTTGAACGGGCGTTATTAGGAACTAGCGATATACGAGTACCATGATATTAGAGCCTGTTCGGCTGCCCTAGAATAGCGTTGTAGTCAAAGAAAACAGTTCCTGGAGCTCTAGACCGAACACTTTCAGAGTATCGCGGATCGTTCTTATTCATCTTAACATCTCTACTCAACATCGCTGAAGCAAACTTCTCGTGCTCCGGACCACCATCCGGAACAAAGACAGCTGTCAACTACAAGAGAGATGACAGGAACTGATTTTTTGTGGTGGAGGAGCGCTCACCGATCGTTCTTACGGAACTCACTCGTTCCGTTGTGCCGTACGGGCTTGCTCTCTAGCAAAACCAGTAGCCGCACAGCGGCGCATGATATAGGCAAAATGATATTACCTAAAAAGACAAGGGAAACTGGAATGGCCATTTCTGACTTATTAGCCGTCGTCGGCGAACGGAAACTGGTTGGGCTCGAGAGGGACCCCTTAAGGCACAACGTACTGTGTGAGTTACGTAAGAACATTCGGTGAGCGCCCCCCCCCCCCACCACTGTAAATTACCGATCGAAACTGACAGGACAACGAGTCCGTGGCTCAGTGGTTAGAAGCGTTCGACTTATAACTAACAGGTCGAGAGTTCGAGCCCCAGGTGTTCTACACCTCGGGGCTGTGTATGACTGGCTGACGACGACTAATGAGCCGGAAATGGCCATTCCAGTCTCCATGGTCTTTGTCGATAATATCATTCTGCTTGATTTTTTTTGTCCCTTTATTGCTTCCCCAAATCTGACTAAAACTTTTGACACAGTGCACCATCGTTGGCTTTGATGGGTCTCGAGGACGTTTGGTTGTCCAAAAGACTGCCGTGCTGGCCTGCATGTCACATCCTCAGCAGTGGATCAACATCGATGTCCTGACTTTGACTAACGGAGTGAGGCAGTTTCACATGCTCGTTCCAACCATCTTCAACCTCCCATCCCCGATTCTTTAAAAGATCACCAAATGAAGTTTCCGAGAGCCCAAATCGAGTTCCCAATCTGCGTGGAACCCAGATATCTTAGGGATGCGCCTATACAGAAGTCGTCGAAGGCAAATTAGCCGACCTTGGTTGGCGATGACTGCGCACTCAACGCAACCACAGGATCAGGCGTACGGCGGACCTTTTCGACTCCGGATGTACGAGCATTGAGCTGACAGTCAAAACGAACAACAAAATTGTCACCTATCTACGGACACCTGTAGAGTGACTGTCAGCTGTTGCCTGGCCGATGTAGAGGAATTCCTTAGAGTTGCGAAAATCCCCTTTGGAAAATTCGAAAGGCAATTTTACGAGCATACGTCTGTTTTCGATAAATTCTCTTCAGGCCCAAGAATTTATAAGGCTATTGAAATAACGAATCACAAGGTACGGACAAGTAGATAATTATACTGTTTGAAGTTCTTCTGCACGCATAGGACTGGTTTGCGTAGCCTGATTGCGGCCTTCTCTGTCGTAGCTAACAGGCAGATAGTTTTGGACAGCTTGAAGGAACCTTGTAAATCACACAAGGCCTCTCTGGCGTCTACACGATGGTCTATGTCTACCATGTGCGCGAGCATTGAGCTTTTGATGTTCTTTATTTGGCCCTTCCCTAACCATGCTGGAAGATGTTCTTTTATTCTTTTTGACAAATGCTGGCTCGTGCGACCAATGTACTCTGTCCCACATTAGCAGGTGAAGAAGTAAATACGCATATGAGGTGGTCTGAGCTGGGAGTTTGTCCCTGCCTTCTCTGTAGTGGAGGACAGTACACAGGTGTCAGTTGCTGGAAAAGTCCATGCTACAGCTTACGTTAGATCTTTTCACCTCGCGCATCCCTTTGAAATAAGACCTTAAGGAAAAGTCTTTCCCTCTCATCAGCGACAGGTGTTTTGGTGGTCTTTCGACCGCGTTCTTAGCAACGAATCAATCAGGGCACCCATTCTGGTGAAGACCCGATCATCTTAAGCTCTTCCTCGATGCTGTCAGCCGAGCAGATTTTTCTCGTCCGTTGTGTCAAACTGCGGCCTAAATTGTGTTTCACATTTAGCGGTATGAAACTCCCAAAATGGGTGTATTTTCCGGATCATATCTTACGATAGACGCTACGTCGAATACTGCCTTCAGGCCTTCTACTCCGAAGCATCCCCAGAACGGGAAGCGAACCGGACTGTTCTCCCAGCGTGTAGTTAACTTTCGGATGCGCCTGCTTTATATCATCCAGTAGAGCTGAGACGCCATTGTGTTTCGGTGCAATCACAGATATATCGTCCGCGAAGCGTCCAGGGCTAGGCATTTGCCGGCCCGTTTGACTTACGGGCTAGTAATCTGATTGTCAGTGCTCGATCACTGCGAGGAAAGGAACGTTTTTGATACACCCCCTCCTCGATGCTCACCCGAGTGCACTTCGAACGTTACGCCTGGGGGGGGTCCCTTTGTGCGTACGCACGCACTTTGTCCGCAATTTAGGCCCCTGTTTGGCGACTCAAATCGCCTCGGGCTACAACGCTCTAAACTCGTCCGCCGGAAAATCCAATCAATCGCTACACTAGCCCGCGACCTACTGCAGTAGGTTGACGCGCCTTCTCGGGCGAGTTGAGGGCGTTGTGGCCCGAGGCGATTTAAGTCGCCAGACAGGGGCCTAAATTGCGGACAAAGTGCGTGCGTGCACCCTGCAGGCATGCGTACGCGCAAAGGGACCCCCCCCCCCACCGGCGTAACGTTCGAAATGCACTCAGGTGTAGCAGAAAAACTCCTTTCCTCGCAGAGATCGAGCGCTGTCAGCCAGTCAGGTTACTACCTCTGCAAATGCAGTCAAACGGGCCAGCAAATGTCTATCACCGGGCGACTAAATGCTATCGACGTCGCTGTAACCCTACGTACAGAATTACTTTCTGCGCATCGGTAAGCGGTATCAGCCTTGACCACACGAGACTATTCTTAAGCCATTAATTTCTCTCGGTTGGCAAAATTGGACAAGTTTACTGTTAGTCGGACGTTGACCCGTTGAGTCTGGAGGCGGACGCGACCATCACCAATAGGAATTATTGCTTTCCACAGTTCCTGGTAGGCCAGTACGATATTAAACATGATTTAATTCATTTAACAACGGTCTGCTAAACAGTCAAATTAAGTTCCTTTTTGAGTAAGTTAATTTCCCTGATAGAATTCTACTCGTCCAGGGCTGGCCCGGTCGCGGGCTAGTGTTGCGACTGACTGGATCTTTCAGCAATCCTAGCGGACACTGTCCACACGGGGACAGTAGGTTGACGCGCCTTCTCGGGCCGAGCTGAGGGCATTGTAGCCCGAGGCGATTTAAGTCGCCAGACAGCTACTCCGTCCAGCTGTCTATGCAGATTGTTGTCAATTAGGAACTGCACGTTCAGGGTACACCTCAATAACAATTCCTTGAGGATACTCCTATATCCTGCTGATCGCCAGCAATGAAATCACAGAGATAGTTGGCCGTTTCCGTGACCGGTATGTCCGTAGAAAAAGAGACGAGACATCTAGCGAAAACACTACCATTCCGTTTAGATGGAGGTCTTTCATGCCGTTAATGAATACAGAGGTATCCCGATAGCCATCTTGCGCTCGTCGATACTGCAGGGACTTAAGTTTCATTAGTCATTTATGGCAAGTCATATAACGTGCTGACGGGTCGGAGACGCTCTAAGTCGTGTTCGTTTATGAAAACATCCGCTTGAAGTATTTTCAAACAGTCAGTCTTGCTCCAATCTTATCTGTTCGATCTTTCTTCTTCTCTGTCTTTCTGGACATTTCCTGATCCCACAACAGTGACAATTTTTAATGTAGGCCATCCTATCCATCAAAACAACGCCAGTCCCCCTTATCTGGCCTAGTTATCAGAGTATCTTTACTTTAATTTGCTTTAATTTCTTAACTGGGCGGCACAATCGCATGCAATTTTTCAGGTTACAGTCTTTGATACAAAACTGCCGCGGCAGTTGCAGTGTCGAAGTCCATCCAACTTCAGTGTGGCGAGCAAGTCGCGTATATCCAAAATCGGCGACTTTTAAAGCGTTTATTCTATGGTGACGTTGTCGCAGGAGACCACCTTGAGAGTTTCCTTACTCGATTACTTCGGGGATACTCCCAGACTTCCTTAAAACCGAAAATTATTAACAGGCGTGCAAGCAACTAGCAAAAGCTAGACTGCGACTATTGAAGTAGGCCGTATAGGTAATGTGGAATAAGTCACCAAAGAAGACCGGAAGGATAGTGAGCCGTCCAACCCCTCCTTCGTGTCATATCTACCAACGTACATCGAGGACTTACATAGGCATTGCAAGACACCTCCGTATCAGCGGGAATGCCAACTGCGCGGCCACTGTTCCAGAGGAAAGTGCCCACAACACGTCAATTATGAAATATGCATCCTCTATCCACCAAACTGAACAATACTGAGCAGATTACACCGGTTTGCACAACTTCGCAAGGTTTGTAAGACACATCGGGTGAAGCTTTCGGTGTAACGTCAGCGACATTTGAATCCACTTGCACCGTTCACGACCGCCACTCATTTGACCCAATTTTTGCCACATCACCGCTATATGCACATCACCTGTTCGTCGTCAGACAGGATATTTCACGCGTCCTGGTTCTCTATTCAATAACAGTTAAAATTTCGAGCACCTCTCCTTGCACTGGCCGTCTTGAACTGTTATAAGTATTCAAGGGGCCTTTATATAGACAACCCCAGAAATGCAAGGGGTAGATTGGGCTATATTTTTCGTGTCCTCATTGTTCGCCTCAGTAGGAACCACCTCGACCTTCTCACATATTTCTAATTTCAGGGCACGAAATCAATCCAATCTGAATTCTTCTTTCTCGTCATCGCGACGTTCTGCGGATAAACATAGCCGACGACCAACGCGTGTGCAATCAGGTTGGTCTACCTTTGATGGAAAATGGTCTTTACTACTTAGAGTAGGGATTTGAGGACTCGAGAAACACAACGCCAAAGGCGTGTCTAAAAATCAGCTACTCATATTCTGCCTGAGGACTTATATCTTGTTCGAGAACTATTCTCACTTAAAGTGAAGCCTACCACGGGTGTATCGACTATTAAACGTTGTACTTTTGCCCTCGAATTAATTTTCATAATTAATAGGTGTTTTGGCAGATTTTAAATAATTCAAATTGACCCACCTGTGAAAAAAAACTTGGCACCTTGGTGGGATTCGAACCCACGGCGGTAAGGAGAAGGCTTTAGTACAGCCAACGCTCTAACCACTTAAGCTACAAGGCCCCGCCGGACGACGACGCGAGTTTAAGCACATTTGGGTCAAGTTTCCCGCCCAACCTACTGCAACGTCTGGAATCCACCAAATCGGATACAGTAAGTTGACTGCCCAGGCGGGCTTTCCTACGTAATTCACCTAGAATCCACCGGATGACTACCAGGCTCACGTAATTCATAGATATTTTGGCTGATTTTGAATAATTCATACTGACCTAACTGTGAAAAAACTCGACCCCTCGGTGGGATTCAAACCTACGACAGCAAGGAGAAGCCAACGCTCCAGTCATCTGACCTGCGAGGGTCACCTATTAATTACGTGAGTCTGGTGATTATCTGGCGGATTCTAGATGGATTGCTTGGGAAATCCTGCTTGGGCAGTCAGCTTGCTGTATCAGATCTGGTGGGTCCCAGACTTTGCAGTAGGTTGGGCGGGTAAATTGACCCGAATTTGATTAAACTTACAAACGGCAGAAAAGTTTTCGGTCGTTTGCAAACATCACTTTTTCACGCAATCATTCTATCCTGTTGACATTTGCTGAATAAAGTTTGTTGTGTTTTTAAAGAAATCAGTGGATTTCAGCTAATACTTTTCGGGGATCCTAGCCAGCAACCAGCTCGACTAACGAAGTTGGGCAGATAACCTCACGTCTTCCGGTGGGACTTCGTAGCTCAGGTCGCTAGAGCGTCGGCTGTACTGAAACCTTCCCCCTACTCTGTTGGGTTGTTTAGTGCAGTCTAGTTTTGTCGAATTGTCTGGCACGACCGGTAGGCCACCGGCTCTACTGCCACTGACCTAGCCCACCTAGGTCTGATCAGATCACTGTAGATTTACTCTGGTGATGGTTGCGTCATCCAAACGTCTTCACGAAGGGTGTCCCTGTGTCTCATCTACGCGTACTGTACTAGTCGATGGTGCGGTCGAGCGAAAACAGGCAGCTCAAGACTGTGTTCCCCAGCTCGCCTTACAATGTCTGCTGAATTGCTGGTGTTGTGTGCATCGCGCGGGTCATTCAGCGGCGTGGAGTCCCGATAAGTCAGCGCAACAGGTCCTCCAGAGCTCTTGTACTATGCTTGCACTGGCTGACCTAGAAGTTGGGACCCGACGTAACTTGATGCCACTTCCATCAGCATATTTCTTTGACTTACAATGCCTGTAAAGACAATGAGGGGCTTCATAGGGATGTATAATTATAGCCGTTGCATCTGCCCGTCAGAGTGTGTTGCCTCAGCGGCTTCTCATGACAGCTCGACACCGGAAGAAGTACGCGGAACGCTTTAAGCGTCTTGGCCGAATGTCTCGGGGTGGAACCTGCAACGATTTTCCGATCGTCAGACTGTCCGAATTTCTTATACTCCGTTGCAATGACGCTGGCTCGTCCGATTGGTTAACCTCCACAATACATATGTGACCTAGGACATCTCTCCAAAGTGGGGCCGACAACTCGGGAAAATCGTCTGGAGACCACAATGATCCGAATAGAATTCACTCTAACCCATAGCCTGAGGCAGGAAAGCACCAACTACGACGCAAGCACTGAGCTCCAACACCAACCACCAGGTTATTTACTAACACAATTGTGTGTAGTTGCGCTCAATCAGGGTATTGTGCCGTACTGCAGCGAACTACTTACCGAATTCCAGCTCTCTCGTCTACTGTGGTTGATTGTTGGGCATAAATTACTATCCGCCATATGACTGGTGTCGGGTAGATCAGTCATGATTCTGATCATGAGTCATTTTCGCTGCAAGGTTAGTGCGTCGTGTGATTTATGGTCTAGAAGCTTCTCAAGATCCTGATAGACCCTTGTCTGATCATGAGTTTTGCGCGGTTAGGGTAGTTGACAGTTCGAGACCGAATTTGTGCATTGTCCAATCGCTAATTGGAATTTTTTGTTCTGCTGGTTGTTCGTTTCACTCTCTCTTTTTCTCACATCACCGTAGGTTCTCAGTCGGAGTTTGTTCAAATTTCTCGTCCCGCCCGCGAGGAGTCACATAGCGTACGACGCCGCACACCCTCGACTTCACGTTCTCCCAGGAGGCGACGACGGTCGAGGGTTTTAGCGTCCATCAAGAAACTGCAACGGAGCACCGATCGTCTTATAAGGTACACTTCTGCTCTCTCTTATACGACAACCGAAATTGGCACCGTCCTCGTTAAAAACCACTCCGCGTTTGCTAATAAAAAACTAATGCCTGTCATTTATTAAAAGTGTGATCCGAACACAATGAAAAATAATGGCCTCGTGCTCCTGCAAACCACTGTTTTCTTACAGAACTAGCATGCCCCATCACAGATTTTTTTGTTTCAATTTGTACCAGTGGTAGCCATGTGTAAAGCGACTTCAGTTCACCGTGGGTTGTCTTTCAGATTCAAGGTGGTCTTTTTGTGATAGAGGTGAGAGTGCAGACCATAGGTCAGACTTTTCGGCCATGCGGAAGGCTGGGTCGCATCAGCTGTGCGTTGTGAATAGACAAAACCCAAATGTCAAAGTCAAGCTGCGGTCGAAAATGCCAACTTCAGGTATCCTTAGACCTGTCTTGTCGTCAGCCGCCCCTGCCATCGTTTGAGTACCCACGAAATCAAATTCATGGTCTACTTCCGCTGTGTGAACGGTCTCTCGGGAAATTTTCGACTCGTGTAGTCGTTAGTTGAGCCTTGTGACCTCATTCTTCCAATTACGGCATGCGCGGAGGAGCAAGGGTCTTGCAGTATCTTCTTAACGCATTTATACGGGTTGTTTTCTGATGAAGGGGCACTGCGACTCGCTTATGGCAGTTTTGAGGTATTAGTCGAGAAAGAAGCCGTTTTTTGCGCGATACTCTACCCCAAATAGACTTCGAGCAGGTTGAACGGGTCCGAAAATGAGGTTGGGGTAATTGGGGGCACTGTGTGTGTGTGTGTGGGCTCGGATTTAGAAGCTCCTGCCGCGTCAACTGTACTCGGCATTGAGCCCACCAACGCTTACTGGATACGCAAGCCAATGTGGACTGCTCATTGCTCGCTCACTTTCTGGGGGCGCGACCCACATGCAGTGCCGTCGACTTTTTCAGCCCATGTTTTCGGATTCGCCGTTGCCCTTTAGGGTCTTCTCAGGACGCTTGAGGTGGAAGGAAAGCAACTCTACCCCTTGGCAGCCCCAGCCTTGTGCGCCCATTTTTCAACTACATGTGTCCTTCCAATGGTTGCTAGAGCTCATCGGTTTGCTGTATGTATATTCCTGCCGGTTCGAAGCACATGAGGCTACAGGGGGGGTTGAGACGCGTACAGGCATTGGCCCTCGCCCTCC
>CACRXP010000414.1:542100-556387 GCA_902702965.1 Spirometra erinaceieuropaei | reverse complement strand
CTGGTTCACCAGTCTCTGTGCGATGGATTCGCAAGTGACCGACCAGGCCGTTGTGTGAGGTGAAGGTGCGGTCGCAGTGAGGGCAGGTGGGGGTGGTTGCGGTTGCTGTGTCGTGGTTGGCGATGTGTGAGACGGCAGCCTTAACGGCCACCGCTGGGGCAGTGGAGGAGAAGGAGGAGGATGGAAGTGGTGGTGCAGAAGGAGTGTCAGAGTTAGTTGGCGGAAGAGAGGACGAGGAAGAGGCGGGCGCGGGGACGATGGCTGGACCAGTTCGAGAGGTGCAGTTGGTTCGAAGATGTCCAACAAGTCCGATTCGTGCCCGGAATGTCCGTTGACATCGAGGACACGTAGGGAGAGGTTGTGCGGCGGCGTTGCGTATTGGGCGAAGTTGTGATTTGCGGGCTTCGCGTTTCACTTTGGAGGCGGCGATGCGGTTGGCTTCGTAGATAGCAGCGCCCGTCTTCGCCCGCTTGCCGCAAGTGGCGACCAACGCGGACCTCGACCCCCCGCCATCTCTCCAGGAAACCATCAGGCCGTGCAGCAGCTCTCCAGCGGGAAAGCACCCGGATCGGACGCAATCCCTGCTGAGGTCTACAAGCACGGAGGTCCCCTACTGATGGATCACCTGACTGCGCTCTTCCAGGAGATGTGGCGTCAAGGTGAAGTCCCGCAAGATTTCAAGGACGCAACTATCGTGCACCTATACAAGCGCAAAGGGAATCGCCAAGTCTGCGACAACCACCGCGGCATCTCCCTACTGAACATCGCCGGGAAGATCTTCGCTCGCATCCTGCTCAACCGCCTCAACAACCATCTGGAACAGGGCCTTCTGCCGGAAAGCCAATGCGGCTTCCGTCGTCATCGTTGGACCACGGATATGATCTTCGCAGCCCGCCAACTTCAGGAGAAGTGCCAGGAGATGCGAACCCACCTGTACTCTACCTTCGTGGACCTGACGAAAGCCTTCGACACGGTGAATCGTGAAGGACTGTGGAAGATTATGCAGAAATTCGGCTGTCCGGAGCGATTCACTCAGATGGTGCGTCAGCTGCACGACGGTATGATGGCGCGAGTCACGGACAACGGAGCTGTCTCAGAGGCATTCGTAGTGACCAACGGAGTGAAGCAGGGCTGTGTGCTGGCGCCTACCCTCTTCAGTCTCATGTTCTCTGCTTACGAAGTATACAGTATGGTTCACATCCATGACAGGATTAATGGGCCCTCAATGTCATCTTTTAAGTAGCATAGAGGAATGCGTGATTTTAACGTCTCTGAGTATGCCTAGATTATTGCATGGAGGCCTTTGAAGCAAGTACAACGACAGGCTGGATTCGAGATTATTCGGAATGGAGAAACCAAAACTGCCCTTTATGTGTGCATAAGATCCGAAGTAAACACTACTTGCTACCAAATGAGTACAAGAGGGAGTACTTCAATGTATGTTTTCTGTATCGTAAGAGCATTGGAATTCAGCGAAAAATACTATTTAAGTAACCACTTTTGGTGGTTGTGGTTTTTACAGGCGATCGAAAAGATTCGCATTCAAGAGCCGGAATCCTGGTGTGACCGACTGATGTGCTGCATAATCATTAATCCTGCAACCTTCCCTAAATAACCCTTTTTAATTGCAAACGTATTCCAGAAGATGGGCTAACACTTCATGAGATATGCCATCCACTCTATGCCTCTGATGTTGTAGCATTTGCCTACTCTATATCCGCTTAACGCTTTCTCCCAGGTAGAGTGATATGTGTGGCGGTCAAGGATGTGAGATCAACTTAAACCACGCACAATAAGTTCGTCTCATTTTATGTCAAAAGTCAGGGAGCTGTGAAGTCTAGTTTAGTCTATACACGGGACAGGTTGCTGTTTGCTTGCGACAGAAATAAGCGTCCGTTCACGGACAGTGTCAGTTGCGGTGTGTTGTTAACGCGGGCTTGTGTGTCTGGGTCAGCAGGAAGGCGTGACTTGCTGGA
This sequence comes from Spirometra erinaceieuropaei, assembly GCA_902702965.1. Lineage (NCBI taxonomy): Eukaryota > Metazoa > Platyhelminthes > Cestoda > Diphyllobothriidea > Diphyllobothriidae > Spirometra > Spirometra erinaceieuropaei. Next base: position 554,411 of record CACRXP010000414.1, on the reverse strand, counting down.
TGTCGGTTGTGTGATTGGACGAATTAGGGGAGGAATAGGGGGCGCATGCTCACAAGGCCACACGGGTATTAAGCCAGAGCGTTCGACGCGCGTGAGGTCAGCCGAGAGTCACTGAAGTTGGACCGGAGGTGTCTGAGTGTTAGCCGGCGAGGGTGGACGTGTGTCAACAGCTTTCGCGGCCATTGTTCGACAAAACGGAACCGGAGAAAAGATGAACTGGAGCGGCTGCTCCATGTGTACCTATGCATTTAGTGAAGTTACCGAAGGCAGTCACCCGCGGGGATGGGGTGCAGATCCTCGTAGAACATGTTGCTCGTGTCATAATGGCTTGTCAATGATGTTTTCCTCCGTGAAGTTGGAGTCCGTTTCTCCTGAGACGATAGCTATTAATCTCTGCAGACGGGAAGGCGATTTCCTTAGGGTGTCCTTTTGCCAGCAAAGATGATTCCCTTAGGACGTCAAACTCAGAAGAGGGCGTATCCTTCACTCACCTCGTTCGGAGTGGCGGATCTTGCTAAAAAAAACTGCGATTTCTGTCTTATACCAAGCTGGTTCGCGGTCCGGCAGATCTGTTTTCCTTTTTGATCGATTGACCACTGGGCTGTCAGATGTGGAATGAGAGTTTCGAACTGCCAAAATGGGTCACACCATTCTTGTGGGTTGGGGGGAGGGGGGGATGGGGAGCTCGCTCCGACAGCGTCCAGCAGACACAGGCGAGCGACGTGGACCAGCTTTCGCCAGCCGTACACCTGGCTCCTCCCCTTCCGAGGGGTAACCGGTGCACCTTAAATAAAACTCTTGAGCCATCCCAGGCGCTGTGGAATTCATTATCACCCGGGGCTGTTCTAGTGGAAGAAACGAGTCCCCTTTGGCCTGAACCCTTCCATTGGGTTATTGTTAATATCCTTAGGATTTTCTCAATTCTTTGCTAGTTTATTCACCAGAATGGACGCATCCGAGGCCGAGGACTATATCAGAAGACAGCCGGCGTAACTCGGCTATTCTCTGTGGTTCTACAGTAATAAACAGAAAGATTTCCTGAGCACGATGGAGTTAATAAGGTGGGAAATAAATTCGATAGTGGACATACATTCGAGGTGATTAGATGAGCAGTCAGTGAATGACACCAGCGTGTGGTGGTCGGTTCAAAAGTGGGCAGCAACAAATAACAATAAACAACGGACAAAGAACACTGAAAAAAGAACGACGAAAACCGATGAATAGGGATACACAAACAACTTCAAAGTAGTACGAGTAAATTCTGACTACTACTAAACAGTTAGTAGCAAAATGAATAGAAAATTGTCATCAGGGATGTCTCAGTTGCACTCAAGGACGACTACCAAGCGTGGTCACTGCGTGGAGCACAACTTGATGGAACCAGGGAGGTAAGCAATCTTGACCTGTCTGGGTAGAGAGGTAACACTGACATGCCTGCTAAACAACTAGTGGGGGACACAGCCCTGTGGACAACTACAGAGGAGGGCCGTGGGAGGTGCCTACATAGAGCGAAAGAGAGAGAGAGAGCGCGTTGCGATGACTTGCAAAGGGGGTTGGCCATAGAGGAGTAGGGCACCGGCAGTTTCCACCGACGGGCAAGTACACAGTCTCAATCCTGGATCCGTGCTAAAAAAAAAGTCCTCCATTCAAACAACCCTACACACTTCATGGAACGTATGCACTTTACAACAGCAGTCTAGTTTTCGGTCAATCGCAGCTATCCAAACAGGCCAGTCAACTTCAGGGCTGTCACAGACATGTCCTCAGTCAAGGCCCTCCGACGTCAACATCGGTGGCCCTCGAACGGCCTGCTTCAGCGTCACCCAACGTGCGCCTTTCGTCGGCTACCAAATCTCACCGATCTGTTTTCCATTCAGTCTATTTCGAACACAATGCCTTCTCATATGGCGTGCAGCTCCTTCTCTTTCTATTTGGGACCAGATTAAAGTTTTAGTGTCCTGGTCCTGCTCATTGCTTTAACTACGTTTACGTGCATATACAACCTGATCCCAAACATTTCACCAAAGCGAAGTTCCGTAGAGAAAGCTGCGCAGGGTGGGTAAGGCGGATTGAAGGTTAATCGAGCCAGTGTCTAGATAAGGATGTAGTCACCATTTAAATGCACATAGACTATTTGGCGGTCATATCGATTGGCGGGTCATCCCAAGGAAATATACATATGGGAGGTAAAATGGGGGAGCGTTCTGATGTGATGCAGTCGGGAGGAGGCACAATAAATGAAGAATTACAAAGGTTGTATTGACTACTAAGAGGCTTAAAGGCTGAAATCCTGGTCATTCCAAGGGACGTTGCACTGTGCATACTCTTTTGTTTTGCCAACTGAACAGTGTTAAGTATGTTTGTATTATGTCCTCTGGGGGCCTGAAAGTGAAATAAAACTGCTATTTTAGTGTTATAGACGACTAATCCACATTGTTTTATCAAAGATTTCTTAGTATTTGTTTGTCAAATAATTTAAGAACTTGTTGTAAATCATTTTCAAAGATTTTGGCGATTGCCACTGACAGTGCCTCTGGGTACTTAAAAATAAGTCCCCAGGATTTCAAGGACGCCACAATCGTGCATCTATACAAGCGGAAAGGAAACCGCCAAATCTGCGGCAAGCATCGGGCCGTCTCCCTGCTGAACGTTGACAGAAAAATCTTCGCTCGAATCCTTTCAAACCGTCTGAGCAACCACCTAGAACAAGGTCTTCTGCCGAAAGGCCAGTGCGGTTTCCGCCGCCACTGTGGGACCACAAACATGATCTTCGCCGCCCGCTGACTGCTGGAGAAGTGTCAGGAGATGCGGACACACCTCTACTCTACCTTTGGGAATCTGACGAAAGGCTTCGATCCAGTGAATCGTGAGGAACTGAGGAAAATCATGCCTCATGTCCTCTGCCATGCTGACGGACGCCCCGGAATCCGCAGCGCCCATCGGAGAATGCACTTCAAGTCGCGTGTCTTCACAACTATCGTCCACGAACTTCTGTTCACCTATGACTGCGCCCTCGGCGCCATATCGGGAGGAAACACGCAAGGGAGCATGCATCTCTTCTCTGCCGCCTAAGAGAACTTCAAAATAACAATACTAATAATAATTTTTATTCATGATTCGTGAGGGTCCATTAATAGCAAGTATGGACAACTTCTACACGAATTTTAGTATTTTAGAACAGGTATGCAGAATCTAAACAATGCTCAATTCATAGTTACTGATTAAGTAGTACGATTCGAATAATGTTGAGTAAGCATTGAAAAAAAATCCTAACATGTAAACAAAATGAGTATGACTGGATTAACACTATAGGACAAAAACTCTCGTTCCTGAATATATAAAAAGCAGGCAGGGCTGGCCTGCATGTGGCGGTGTATGACGGATTTCACGAAGGGGTAAGTAGGCGGGTCAGGCAGGACTGAACCGTATGTGGTACTGAGTAAAAGGCTCGAGGCGGGCATCATCAAGGTAGAATTCATATGCCGGATGAGGCCATTCAAGTCAAAGTGACGAATAGGAAACCAGTCTGGAGGCGATGGTAACCCAGATGCGATCGGTTACAGCCAGCCGCGTCCAACCGAGGAGGGGGCAAGGGAGATGCGACCAGACTACTAGTATATTTCGAATACAGAAGGTTCCGCCAAGAGCGTCGATAGAACGCATTCTGTGGGGGACAAGATGCACGCACTGAAAAATCGAAAAAATTAACATTTCTGATGAGGGATCCTAGGAAGCGTAACCAAACACAAAAGAAGGAAATGTGAGCGAATACGGAGAGTTAATGGCGGCGCCCTAAATTCCCGGTGGCCCTTTCTCGGTGTCATAGAGAAAGTTGTCCGGGAAGAATGAGGAAAATAAAAGTTTAGTTAAGTCAGTATTCAGATAAAGTCGAAGCCTTCTTTTATATGAAGGTCTCATATTTATTGGAAGGTTATTCCAGAGGAAAGTATAGCTGGAAGCGAAAACAAGAGGACGCTTAGAGGTCGAGAAAACGGGAGGAGGAAAAATCATTGAAGAGGTGCGAAGGTTGTATGGGCGACAAGTAGAGATAATTGCGAAAATCCGAGGAAAATTTGAACTTTTGTTAATGCAAAAGAGGAGACGGAAGCCTGCTTCTAGTCCTTGGATCCACACAAATTTTTGGCCAGTTAGCTGGCATCTATGTGAGTGGGAGATATTCGGATGTTCCGTGCCTAAAAGTTTTCCAGTGAAACGTCTTTGGATAATTTCTATTTTCGAACGACTAGCCTCGTTCATAAAATCGAAGAATGGGCAGCAATCCTCGAGAAAGGGACCCTGACGGGTCTTTAATAAAAGTTATTTAGTTATTTAATTAGAAGTACAAACATACGATAAAGTCTTAATTTCTGAAAGATAGAAACTTTAAGAAGTACAGCCACATATCTGGGCCGCTTTGGCTGTAATTCCGTCGGCGTGTGGCGCGAGATCAAGATTATTTGTGTAGCTTAGACCTAAATCCTTGAAGGTGGTACATGCAGTCATAGAGGTGCCTTGAAGGACCATTGGATGAGGTAGTCCATCAGGTCCAAATACATATAGTGACATTTAGACGATGAGAATTGCATTAGCCATTTTGAGCTCCAAGCTGGGAGAGCAAGCAAGTCAGCATGGATTGCTCCAGGCAATGAAGGCTCGTAGATTTATTGAATGAATATAGACATTTGAGATGATCGGCATAAATAAATGATTGAGAATGCTTAACTGCCGCCGAGATATCATTTACGTAAAGCAAGAACAAAAGAGGACCTAAAACGGTACTTATAATAGGACTTTCACTGGAAAGTGAAGATCCCACCAAAAACCTTTTGTTTACGAATAGACAGGTATGACTTGATAAAGTCCATTAGTGGACTGTGAATTCCCATAGCTTCGTATTTAACCAAGAGTCTTTCATGTGGCACTTTATGAAAGGTTTTACTAAGATCAAAATAAGTAACGACAACAGATAAATTATCATAACGAAGAGAAGTAAGTAGATTGAGAAACGACATATAACACGTTTCACAGGAGCGATCAGGTAAAAAGCCATGCTGGGAAGGGCTAATGACTTGATTGGCTATACAAAAGTCCGTACTTTTCATGGTGATAAGTCTCTCAAAGATTTTGGCGAGAGAAGATGCTTTAGAGACACGTTGGTAGTTCTGAACATCAGAACGACTGTGGTGAGGTACCTGACTAATTTACCTTTGACAATTTAGTCCCATTTCCTTTGACCGCATTGCTTGTTTGAATGTGACGAGAAACGACACACCTGTACAACCCGCCTTGCTAGCGTGCTCTGCTGTGGTATTCTGTTGTCAGTTTTTCTTAACGTTCAAAAATCTCTATATTATTCACTGCTCCGATTTACTTGCTGCATTTAAGGCTAGGGGCTCGTAAGATATAACTCGTTAGTTCGTGAGAACATTACGATTTACGACACGACAACCAGACATTAAATACTGGAATAATAATATAGGTTTTCCAATGGTCAGGAAAGAAGCCATTTACGAGAAATACTGAAAAGAGTTTGTTAAGCAGAGGAGGAAAACCTCTTAGCTGTCTTATACGGGAGTTCGGGATATTGGCCGTACCCACTGAGTGAGAGTTGGAAAGATGGTTAATTAGTTTTTGAATAGTTTCAGGAGAAAAATTAATGATGATAAGAGAGGCGTCAGACAACGAAGGAATTAAAGGGATTGGGTCAGTTTTAATGGTGAAGTGTTTAACAAAGAATGAATTTCATATTTCTGCTTTGCCTTACTCCAGTGTACTGAAGGTATCGTTGGTAGTAAGCAAAGACGGAATGACTTGGTGGGACTTATATGGTGATCTTTGACAGAAGATCTGAGCAACTGATTTAGAAGCATTCACGTCACTAATAGCTGAATACTCTCTACGCCTATCACGCACAACTGATAATGGGCTCACAGAAGGATCTTTAAGCTGCATCTATGGATTTTTAAGTCTGTTTTTTAAGAATGTGTGGCATAACCGTGGAATTAGCACTCGATTTGAACATTTTCCGTGGAACGAGGTCGAGTAGACCTATTACACATCGTAAAAAATTGTTAAAAAATTTAGCTAATTATTTGAAAAAATATTTTGCTAATTAAGAGTGCTTGTAAAATTATTTACTACTTCCTTGTTAATATTAGCAAAATCAAAAATACTGCGTTGTACTGTTGAGGTTGTGGAAATGACAACTGGAAGGCGATAATGAATAAATGCATGATCACTTGCAAAAAGGTCATAACAGAAATCCATAGATAGAGGGAAGATGCCATTAGTAAAAAATTATATCTACTATACTATCCTTTTTGTTCAAAGATTGGACTAATTCAGGCAAGTTTGAAAAGTGAATGGTTTCAATAATTTCGGGAATTTAGGAGAGGAAGTATGTGTGTGCCAGTCAATTCCTGTAAAATGAAAATCGCCTGCGATAATCTCAACATCGAAAGAAGTCTATGCAATTTTTTTCAAAGAGTTCGCAGAGTTGACTTTCATTTCCTGAGTAACAAAAAGGATTATGTGCACATCCGACTAAGGGTTCCCTATTTTGCGGAAGGATTAGCGATGCGAAATATAAAATTCCGGTGGAGGAAGGAATGTTCAGGCCACTGCGTATGTGGGCGCTGATGTAAAACAGGCAACCACCGCTGCGTCTTTCGACACGACCCTGGGGGTATAAACGGAGGCTATCTATAGTGAGTGCCGAGTCTGAAATCAAAGAGTGATCCCAAGATTCTGTATTGCACAAAATATTTGGGGCAAACTCAACAGTCACACTTCTTAGTTGTGATATCCTTAGCACGACTGATCTTGCGTCGTGAGTGCCAATAATAATAATAATAATAATAATAATAATAATAATAATAATAATAACTGTATTTAATGCCACTTTGCAGTCATTGTCAGATAACCGTTAAACAAAAATCTGGTTAGCAGGGAAAGAGAACTCTTGTCACCTAGGAGATAAAAATATATTTTATGATGGTTTTTTATAGTTCGGAGGGTTCAGGAGAAAAATACCTTTGATCCTGAAATGCCGACAGTCAAGAAAGGGAGGGGTAGTACTGTATCCGATATTATCAGTCGTCATTTCTTTTCATGAAGTTGGGGCTGGTCCGAACAGAAGCGCCGAAGAACAGCTGTTGCTGTTGGCTAGAGAAATTGTCCCTGATTAGATCGCCCATAGAGGTCAGAGACCACAAACGCCATCGCTACGGTAAAGCCGATTAGTGGATTCAGCACCCAAAGTTTGTGGGAGTTTTTCTAAATGCAATACTCGAGTAATAGTTCTCTTAGATGAAGGATAATATTGCGTAGTTTTCACATTTCTGTTTTTTTTATTCCAAATAGCAATTTCATTTACAGTAAAGAACCGACGATAGTTAAGGGTGCGTCCAGAGGAAGAAATAAGAGTACGTCACGTTGACTGTTACGTCGTGGGTGGACATGATGTCTTAAAGCAGTGAGTGGGTTAAAGGTACGGTTATATAAAAGATTAAATAGTATAAATAATCCTTTTTGTAATCTATGAAACCATAAAGGATCAAGGTCTGTTAATCGGCAACGTTCTTGGTAAGACAAAAATCGTGTTCCGAGGTTAAAACACTCTTGATAATGAAAATATTGGACGGATTCCATTTCCTTCCGCTCAGCAACACGCATGAGGCTAAATAAGAACAAACAGTACTCCAAACCAAGTCTAACGTGCATGTTATAAAGACGCATTCTAATATCGCTGATTTTAAATTTTCGGAGAATAAACCTGGTCGTTCTACGTGCTTTGCAGACTACCAGGGCGCAGTGCTCTTTAATATTGAGACTCTTGGAGTATGATACACCCACATCCCTGATAACGCTAGGCATATTTATGTTGTGACCGTCAATACTTAGTTGAGGTTGGTGGTCGTCGCCAACCACCATGACTGAGCACTTATGTCATGAAAGAGAAAGGCGCCATGTGCAGCACCACAGGGTGAAGGCCTGTTGGTCGTTCTTTGGGACCTCAAGCACGATATCACGATCTGCCGGCTTATATCGATATACAAAGTGAAGATCATCGGCATACATGAAGGACTTGCAATTCTGAAATAAATCGGGTACATCATTAACGAAAAGGCAAAATAAAAGCGGGCCGAGTATACTACCCTGAATCACTCCACTCCTCACACGTGTGGGGTTGGAGATAGCATTGGAAATCTTAACTCGTTGTGTACGAGTGCCCAGATAAGAGGATAAACAACATTCAGAAGTTTGCCACCTATGCCGAAAGACGACAGTTTCGAAAGCAGAAAGGCATAGTTAACACGATCAAAAGCCTTGGTGAAATCGAAATAGACTATGTAAAGTGCAAAACCATCGTTTAAATTGGAGCACATGGTCAAAGAAAGAGAGCTGACAGGTGTCACAAGACCAAGCTTTAAGGAATCCATGCTGTGATGCACTCAATAGGTTATTCTCTGTTCAGTAATACATCATCCTATCTTTGATCAATGTCTCTATGATCTTCAAAACTGCAAGGAGAGTGTTTATTGGCCGAAAGTCATCCAGTGACGTAGATTGGCCATGCTTGGGGATGAGCAAAATGTGTGATTCCTTCCAAAAGATAGGATAATTATCACTTTCAAGAGCAAGATTAAATATCTTGCATAAGAGGGATGGGAAAATCGAACTTGCATCGGTTTTTAAAATGCTTGCTGAGACACCATCAGGTCCAGGGCTATGAAATTGACGAAAACGCCGAATAGCAAGAGTCACATCCCACAGAGTGAAAGTCATAGTTTCGAGAACTGCTCCGGTCACTGCCTGGATGGTTGGAAGCGAAGTGTTCGAGTCTTCAAAAAACGTTTTGGACAGGAAGGCGTTGAAACTTTCAGCGGTTAACTGGGCATCAGCTATAGGATTCCCGAGAGCGTTTCGTAGGGTAGGATGCTGCGTCTTTCTTCGAGTTCGTGCTTTTCGGTGGAAAAGTTTCGAGACGTTTAACGAACGCTTTTCAGTGAATTGGACCTCCTCGGCTAGCTTTTTTCGGACAATCTCTTAGTTCGTTCGAAAATATCACAACTTAAGGGCAGAAAGGGGACGTCGTTCTGAAATTGGAATCGACGGAAAAGTCTGCGCAACCTGTGACGAAAGAGTAAGTGTGGAAAAACCTCAATACCGACAGTAATTACTTCCTCACAGGGAACAAAACGAGAAATAAGCGGATCCATAATTTCGTACAGTTTTGCAGTGTAAACATTTACGTCCAAACTAAGGGAGAAATCACTCCAGTTGTAGGAATTGAGGCGTATTAATAATTCAGTCGAGCGAGCTGATCGGAAATCGAGGAAAAAGCTATACTTTGGGGACAAAGTTTTGCCAGCCTCGAGTTTTAACGTTGAAAAAACTATGACCCCCGAGTGTCCCTACGGATGACATTGACAAAGGCATGCAACCCCTGAGCATATTCTTAATATATATGTTACGCTCATTGTTACTTATAAAAAAGGGAGATCTGGTGGTGGAAAATTAAGCTGTTGGGATGAAGCAATTAGTGGAAGTTTGATCATCAACACTTCGAAGACGGGGGTTATGCACCATTCGCTACCCAACACTGCACACAAGGCGCCGCAAATCAGCATGAACGGAACCTAACTGCAAGTGGTGGACAACGTGACGTATGTAGGCAGCAGACTTTACCTCAGCACCAAAATCGACGACGAATCAGCCCTCTGCATCTCCGAAGCCAGCCAGTCAAACATTTCTGAACCGTCACCCCCTTCAACTCAGCTCCAAACTGAAGATGTACGAGAACGTCATCCTTTCGGCGCGGCTGCATGTGACGGAGATTTGAATGATGTACAAGAAGCAGGCTCGAAGGCTTGTAGTGGATAGCCACAATGGCTACGTCGCGCATCTCGCTAGGGCCTGCACCTACGTTCAAGTGACAGCCTGCTATGACATGCACGTCTGCCCGGCTTCGATTTGTCTCGTTGCAGTTCACTGTCTGCAACACGCATTCGGTCGATTTTCTGCCTGCACCACGCGAGGCTTGTCACTACCTTCGCGTGGGCTCGGTGCCACTCAACGCGACTTCTGTCGCTGATTGGTAAGACAGGCGGGAACAGTCCAGAACAATAGAGTAAAACAATCTGCAACGACACTTTGGTAGCGGCGACCTTCGGCGACATAGGGCTCGTCGCTCTCGCGGACGCCGCCTCCGCGGCGCCGGACGCATTCTTGTCCGGTTGCCAACTTCCCCTTTCACTAATCTGTACAGAATAAAGTGTCCTAATCAAATGGCGTCCTGCTTCTAGCAACTTGGGATATGGCCTGAAGTTGTGGCGTACTGAGCGTACACCATCACTGCTTGGCCGCAACAGGCTCCACTTCCGCCTCAGCTCTCCCTGACGGATATTGAACCCGAGGTGGCGGGACCGGATCCCGGACACGAACGTACTGAAACGAACGGGAATCCTCCGCATCTAGGCCATGCTGAGACAACTGCAACTGCGCTGGAGCGGCCAGCTGGTGAGCATGGACGACGAGCAATTACCCAAGGGACTCTTCTATGGTGATGTCCCACGGGTTCCCGCCGACAAGGTTAAATCCGGCACTACAAGGATACCCTGAAGATTTCCCTGAGGTTACTGAAAAATCGATCCGGTCAACTGCAAACACCATGCTTGGGACTGACCGATCCGGTGTATAGCAGTTAAGACAGGCGCAGCGATCTACGAAGCCAACCGCAACACCGCTGCCAAAGCCAAGAGTGAAGCCGGTTAATCTCAGCTCTCCCCGCTTCTCAACGCCAACAATCAGCCGCCCAAAGCTGCGCCCGATGCCAGCGGACGTTTAGGCACCAATCGGTCCTATTGGACATCTTCGTGCCAACCGCACACCCGGACGAAACCGTCCGTTGTCCCCCGTCCAGTTATGTCTTGCCCCGCACGCCAACAGTCATCACTGACCGCACTCCTGAGCCCCCACTGCCATCGTCTTCCATCGCCTCAACATCCGCTGTGACGGCTTCTGCACCCACCGGCACTGCACTGAATCCTAACACACCGACAAGCTTTGTCCTAACACTGACAAGCGTTGACCTCACCACCGCCACCAACAGCGACGTGTACCCTGTCCATACCTGTTCTCGTTTCGACCACACCTTCAACTCACGCATCGGCCTGGTCGGTCACTTGCAAATCCATCGCACAGAGACTGATGAACCGACGACGACGACGACGACGACGACGACAGTTCGACCGTCGATTTCGACGATGTCCACCGTATGCTCCACAGCTGCAGCAGCAGTGGGAGCAGGGACGGTGACTTACGCAGGGTTTTATAGTGCCAGTAGACTTGCGTAGCATCTACCTACACTCTCTCCTCCTCCCCCGCCTGGGCCCGGTGTCAAGACAGAGTCAAGAAGACCGGAGACGAGGAAGGCCGCAGGTGGATGGCTCGGACGGATCCTCACCTTGGCGTTCCACCACACCCCCTGGTCCACACAACAATAACCAGGATTTCAACCAACACAACAGAGATTTGGAGGCTGGCACGGCCGAAGCCGCACCTAGGCGTGACGCCAACGCCTGGCTCGGATCCCACGCTGTGGTGGGAATGCCATAAAGGCCACATTAAAAAGGAGCCATTGCAGCCTGACTCTCAGACCGCCTCCCGTTAAGGAGGAGGTCCAAGGTACCCCGTCAGTTGGCAACCTTCCAAGCCACGGCTTTTAGCGCACCGTGATAGCTTCAAGCGCGTCAGATTGATTATAGTGAGGAAAATGCGCTGAGTCGTCGACCTCACTCTCCCTTCCCATTCCCACACCCCAGCCACTGTCCGAGCCGGTCAGTAGACTGGAGTGGGGAATGGGCGCGGTGGCTGACTTGGTCGACTGACCATGCCTGCGCGCGCCACAGCACGACCTGGCCCCCCATACCACAAACACCAGGATTTCACACAACGGGGGTTGAGCGGCGTGTCTCACTCGCGTGAGAGTGCCGTGGAGGGTGCTGTTTCAGCCCGTCCCCAGCCCACCAGTCCGCCACTACACAACACACACACACACAACGTGACGAACTGCGTGAACCGAGAGCGGGCCTCAATCAGCAACCTTCCTATCCACGACACTTGACGTGTCGGGATAGTCTCGGACACAAGTCACCCGTGCAGCCGAAACCGCATGGGGACCGAGTCGAGATGCACACTTCCCACTTGCGTGGGAGGCGGCAGTTGAGTGCATGAGGTGTGTGGGGGTTGATGTCTGGTGGGGTGATGGTGTTAGGAGGTAGGGAGTGAGGGAATGTGTGGTGTGACCA
>CACRXP010000414.1:493164-527231 GCA_902702965.1 Spirometra erinaceieuropaei | reverse complement strand
GCGTGGAGAGGTACAGTTCGGGACATCATCGAGGCCGGCTAGATCAGGCATGATCGCAGCCGTATCAAGTACAAGTACAAGTAAGACAGGGTCAAGCCCGTGGGTCGTAGACACCCATTCTGAAATAAGTCTGATTAATGTTGGATTTAGTGTGCAGCCTCCCCTTCACAATAAAGCAGTCGGTTTCGTATCATTCAGCTCATTGAGACGGTTTGTTAATGGCTAGTTCCGACATAGGCTAATAAGACTCAGTTGCGTGCGACAAACCGCCGCGCTATGCAATCGGTTGACACATCCGCCTCGCTGCCTACAAAAAGCAACGTCAGGATTGTTCTTGGTCGGTTTTTACACCTGCGCCCCTGTTCCGCCTTCAGTTATGTAATAATTAGCCAGGATCGTATTCGAGCGGTCTAATTACCCGAACAATTTTCCATTCCGATTAAGCGCAGCACTTTCTTCGAACCATCTGATTTACTGTTCACAAGGGCCGTAGTTGGCGGAGTGTACACTCGATCGGCGGTATAGTACTTTTTACATGTATCGGCTAACACAAATGCTGATTTTATCAGCTCCAAAATCCTAGGCACCGCAAACCGGTGCGGCACATGTCCATGTTAGTTGGTCGGACCCTCTGAAGTCATTGCGTTCTATTCTCAAAGACCGTCAGGCCCAGCACCCTTCCTATGTCCGACTTAGCTGTGTCTGCCACTTTAATGTGCAACCACGGCGACGGCGACAAGCTAGACAGGCATTCGGAGCGGACGTAGCCGATGAGTTACTGTCAAGTTCGTGAAGTAAGTGATCAAGCCGCCTGTGACGGCACGTTTCGTTGCATTGCCGGCGTACGGTTTCTCCGGTCGACCGTGAGGTTGCATGTTCGGGTCCACAAACTTAATCCGCAGTATTCTCCAAAAAGAATAGTTGCCGGAAGCCTCGAGCTTTCTTAGGTCACCAGAACTTAAAAGACAAATTTGCGTAGTCATAGAACAAGACAGGTTTAACCATAACGGACTGACTGAGACAAAGTGTATTTGACCGCCTGAACCTCGCCGTACAGATGGGAGAGGGAAGGGGAAAACTATCAGTGGTGTGAAACGGTCGGGCAGAAATTTACTTTCCTCGCCATTCGCTTTCATCTCGAATTTGCTGAAGACTAACGTAGAGAAGTAGTGACCTTATCCCAACTGAACGCACATAGTCATAGAACACTGGTGAGAGAGGATAGTATTGTCGGACCGACGCTCGTCCTGCCTCTTAATTGTACGCCAAAACTGTTTATGCGAATTACTAGTCAATCTTTTATAACTTGTATGGGTTCGAGGGTGGTACGGTCAGCTTCTGTAGCTAGCTTCTGTTAATCAATTCGAAAGCTGCAGTAAAAACAAAGAAATAGTCTGTTGAAAATAAGGTCCCTATCCTAAGATTTATCAGGGCCCGACTATTTGGTCGACACAGACAAAATTCAGCCTTGTTCTTGCCCTAGCGAGGCGAAAACGGCTCAGGGGGACTTTTAACAAGGTTTTCATTTCCACCTCGATGAATTAGAACAGCATTGATTCAGTCCTGTAGAACAGGTCTTGTGGGCATCCGCTGCTGTCCTATGCCAGGGGCATTAGGTTACTGGCTTTTTTCAGCAGTGGACCACGGCGAACAATATCAGTCGAGGGTTTTGCAAGTAAAACTACGACAAAAGGCCTGGTAACACTCCCTCCAGTGCGTTATTTCCCTACTTGGGCGTTACAGAGGGACTTACTTTCCTTTTGATTATTTGATTGGCTGTTGAGTTGTGAGCATCGTATTGTCACCAGTGTATTTGAAGCCCCATAATACACGTACTGTAACCTACTGTAACAGTCCTGTGGTTTGCCTGCGCACTCCTATGAACCCAGTTCATTTCTTGGTTAGAGAGTTGGTGGGAGAATACCCCTAGCGGCCACGCAAATAGTTCCTCTCACCATTCAGGCCGACTTTGGTCCCTGTAAGTTGTTGTGCCGTCAGCGGCATGAGATCGTGCATCAAGATCGATCACAAGGAATTCCAACAATTAAAGTCCAATGTGGACGAGAAGTTCACAAAGCGGTTGTTTTAGTCGAGTTTGACTGAACGAGAAGCGACGATCAGGCATGCAGCCTCGATCGAGAACCAAACTGATTCTTGACGGCGTGCCCCTCTACAAGTGGAATTAATTGAGGCAGACTGCGGAGACTTGCGATCTTGTCAAGGGGTGGCTTATACCATGGTAGTTCTTACACAGGAATTTGCAGCCTTTCGCGAGTATCGGTGTAACGACAGCGTCGGCTTCCTCTTTTGGTTATGAGGACGTATAACTGACCAACTGATTCTGCCCAACAGCGCATGCCAACTTCCACTCGAAAGCGGCCTTCCCAATCCATCTTCAATCCAATTTTCCTCGAAGTTCCTCTCGATAGGCGGTGAACCGCAGTTACACCTCCAGAGCTTTGCTTCCTTCAACCCGAGCGGCAGGCGATGCACTGAACACCATGTCCTTTTGTTTAAAAAAAACCATTCTTAATCGCAAAAGCCTTTGTTTACGCACATCCCATTTCTGTTTGTTGCATAACGTCATCCACAGGATCCTTTAAACCACCTGTTGGAAGTAGTCTTGGTGTATGTGGCTTCAGTAAATCCACGGAGTACTGCAACAACATCCACTCCAATCAACAGAATAGATGATCAAGTTTGTCGAACTCATTCCCCGCACCTCCTTCATACATCTTTGGGCAAATTACCTCGTAAACCTCTGTTGATGCATTGCCCATCCATCGTGAATTATTCGAGGGCTCACTCCACAGCATGTTTTGTTGGGGTATCTTCACGTATTAGGTACACTTGTAACAAATTATTTTGACACGAATTTTCCCACTGACTGACGCGAAGCTCTCCCGTTTATTTTTAATAGTCATTTATATATTATATCGTCCGTAGTATATATGACTGGCTTCTTCATATTTCCTAAGGTACTGTAACGAATTTCCTTACCATCCACTCTTCACGCTTTTAGCAAAGACCTCGCTGAGAAGACAGTTATCTCAAAAGTCAACGGCGTTCTGTGGGATCTTGAAAGACCGTTTGAGGGAAATGCTTCGGTCGAATTTCTCGACTTCGATAATAAGGACGGTAATTCCTATTATCTGTTTTCCATCGAATTTATTTAACGTCGTTTAAGCGAATTGTAAAGTGAGATCCAGTGAATGCCACAGACGGTTTTGTGGGCGTCCTTCGATGTCAAGCGATACCATCGACCTTGTGAGGGTGCAGATGTAGATGCTTCGCTTTCGGTAGAATGCTGTAATCTTCGTCCCTGTGGACACGAGGTTGAAATTACGCCCTGTCTACCGCATTTTGGTACACTGACGGGAGTTTGAGAGCATTGCGCTCTGTGGACGTGGGTTCATTTCCCGAAGAAGTAGTAGATAAATGGCGAAACTTGTGCCGGATCGAGCAAAGTGACTTTTCTGCCACTGGCTCAGAACGGAGCAGGTGCGCCTCGTCCTAACGAAATTGACTGACCACCGCCCTGACAATTGGACCCTGCTGCCGAGCGATGATGTCAAGGTTGTTGTTTTTGTTTTCGTCTAACGAGAAGTCAGACTATTATATTTCTCCTTACAACCGATCTGCTGGCCTAAGCTTTTGACTATAATCGACAATGGGCACATTACGTGGATGTGGGTCTCTCTTGTCCATAGGTAGGGCCGTGACTCTGTAACGGTACCTAATAAGCCAGTCGTGATTAGTTCGTATCATCATCCGTTGAAAGGTTAGGTACTGGCTACTTGCCGACTCCAAAACGTCTACGGTACATTAACCCACCACTGACACATTATGGTGTTCTACCAGACGGTTTCCACCGCATAGTTTATCAGAAATCCTTGTCTTCATGGGAAGTGTCTAAAGGCCTCTTCGGGGCGCTGTGGAGCCCATCGTGTCCTGTGTATAGTTACTCGTCTCAAAGCGTACATTTTACTGTCCTGGAAGGTTGGCAGCCAGTCTCGTCTGCGTGAGCTCTATTTGCATCTTGCGAGGCACATCCGAGCACAATTCCTCTCGCTTATACAAAACACCCATTGAATCTGCGTTAGAGAGGCTGGTATGCTGAAAAAGTGCTCTTGCCGATGGCTTATGTTTTGTAATTTGCCGTAGTACGCTTTGATCAGCTACACATGCTCCTCTTTAGCCCCACCCAGGTAATTAGTTCTGCGCCTCCATTCTGTCAATTCCTATGTCTGCCGTTTAGCCTATTGTGGTCTTCCGATTAATTTTCTGAACGGTAAAGTGGCGTTTTCACGTCACTCTCGGGGTAATGCTTGTTTCTTATTTATCTTCAGGCCAGTACGTTTTTTGGCATTCCTCGGCGCACATTATGGGTGAGGCCATGGAACGCATCTACGGCGGTCATTTGTGCTACGGTCCACCACTCGAAGAAGGCTTCTACTACGACATGTGGACTGAGGGCAGGTAAGGTTATGCTTCACCTGTTTCTTTGACCACGGATTTAAAACCGTCCCGTCCAACTCCCATGTGATTTCTTGAGTGTGCACAGTGTGTGATCGCATCTTCATCTTCTGAACTGCTACCTGGAACTCGCCTGTTCGCTTCTATCAGCATTGTATCGTTGTCCACTATGTGCGAGAGCATTCCCCTGAGACTGTTGACTGACCGGAGTTATTTGCTTACCCAAAACTGTAGACTTAACGAGTCGACTAGCCGACAGTTTGCCAAAGACGTTGTCATAGAATAATAAACTCCCTACAGTCTCGGTCTCTCAGTCGATGGAAATGGACTGAGTTTGTGTACCACCGTCGGAAACGGCGAACATGCCATTATCCGAACTGACCTAAAGGGCTAACCACAGCTTTGGTCTCTACCGTGTTCTGCACGTTGCCTAGTGCTATGTCTAATTATTTTGCAGTAATACTATCATCACACATGCTATATACAACAGTATCCTGGATTTGAAGGATAAACTTTATCAATCTCGTGCCCTCATCAGACCGAAACAACCTGCTGTCTAAATAAAACTTCTTTTCACAACAGACAAGTACGGCCTGACGAATACCCAGCAATTGACAAGTTGTGCATGAGCATTATCAAAGAAAAGCAACCGTTTGAGCGTTTGGAGGTGTCGAAGGAGGATCTCCTCAAGATGTTTGCCTACAACGAGTTCAAGGTCCGAATCTTGAACAAAAAGGTTACAGCGCCGAAGACCACGGTCTACAAATGCGGTACCCTAATTGATCTCTGCGTCGGTCCTCACGTCCGAAACACAGGTAATTGAGTTGTAGTCGCCAGCTGTGTTATTTTCCCCTTCTCAGCCGCCTTTACTACATTAAATATCCAACCTCCCGAAGAAACTAGCTCTGACTTCTTAGTTTATCAACCCCTCCTCCACCGTAAAGTATTACTGCCGAAATTGTAGTTAACCCGCAAGGAGCCTGTAGCCTCGCTTTGTACCGGTCCACTATACCCTATACTCCCTAGGCTTGCTTCTAAACTGGCCACAGACCATGACTCGGATAACAGTATTGCGTTACTACCCTTAAACGGTTCGACAGAATCAGCCGTTATAGGCCTTCTTAGGCACATCTCGAATGACGACACAATCTCGCGTGTGACTTCTCTCTTCGATTCGATTTTCATGCCTGTCTGATTCATATACCGTTTTTAATCCTGCGCCAACTTTTCTCAAGCGGACTATTCCGTGCTCGTGCGCTTCCCTTTCAGGTTGCGTGAAATCGATCGCAGTCACCAAGAGCAGTGCCTCCTATTGGGAAGGAAACGCGGAAGCGGAAACTTTGCAACGAATCTACGGTATATCTTTCCCCAGCCAGCAGGCAATGAAGGATTGGAAGCACTTCCAGGTATCAAGCCAAGAACGTCCTTCTTTGCACGTTTGTCGTTTTTGATTCTTGTGTGGACGACGCAATAAATGTTCATTTGCTAGTTTGCTCTCCCAAACCACTCCTAACCCCCTATGCCAAACGCCCATATAGGATTACGAAATATCGAGGCGTTCCTACCGATTCGCCTGCCCCTGTGTCTTGAGCTGCGTCTTCCCTTCGTGATGTCGTTTCTCTCGAATTTATAGTGTCGCTGTTAGTTACCGTTGCCCTACGCTCGTCTTACGACTAATCCTACTTGCATTGACTCAACTCTGTTGTGGCCTGTCTCACCTTGCCTTACGTTGCATCTTACTCATCCTACCCGTCAATGTTATTTTGTCAGGAAGAGGCGGCCAAACGCGACCATCGAAAACTCGGTCTCGAACACAAACTATTCTTCTTCCACGAACTCTCCCCTGGAAGCTGCTTCTTCCTTCCAGCCGGTGCTCACATCTATAACAAGCTGGTCGATCTGATGCGATCCGAGTACTGGAAACGCGGCTTCCAGGAGGTCATTACCCCCAACATGTTCAACTCCAAGCTCTGGGAAATCAGTGGCCACTGGCAGCACTATAGTGTAAATTTTCCCGTTTCATTTGTCTTTGATGGATTTATGCTCCATAAGGGTGCTGTTTTGTCCACCGATAGCCAGCCGTCTAACAATATGGTTATTTTGTTCAGGAGAACCTCTTCAAGATCGACATTGAGAACCAGGTCTTTGGACTGAAGCCCATGAACTGTCCCGGCCACTGTCTCATGTTTAGCCAGCAACTGCGCTCTCATCGCGAGATGCCGATTCGCTACGCCGACTTTGGTGTACTCCACAGAAACGAGTTCTCTGGCGCGCTCACTGGCCTGACTCGTGTGCGGCGGTTCCAGCAGGATGATGCGCACATTTTCTGTCGGGAAG
This sequence comes from Spirometra erinaceieuropaei, assembly GCA_902702965.1. Classification (NCBI taxonomy): domain Eukaryota; kingdom Metazoa; phylum Platyhelminthes; class Cestoda; order Diphyllobothriidea; family Diphyllobothriidae; genus Spirometra; species Spirometra erinaceieuropaei. The sequence continues at coordinate 520,418 of CACRXP010000414.1, read as the reverse complement.
ACCAGGTTGGTTTTTGTGCTTTGCTATGATAGCCAGGGCCTGAGATGTCAGCTTTTTTGTCGTCCGAAGGTAGAAGACCATTTTCATCAAAACGCTTGCGCGAAGAGTGCTGTTTTCTCTCCCAGCATTCCTTCTTGTGGACGTTCAAGTCCCAAAATTGCTCACCGCGCCGTTCTTGAGCTCTCTGGAAAACTTTGTTGCCAGTGGGCTTTATTCCTGTCTGTTCCTTTCTCTAGATTGAAGAGGAAATCGGTCATGCTATCGAATTTGTTAGACACACCTACGGCATTTTTGGATTCTCATTTGAGTTCTTCCTTTCAACACGACCTGAGAAATTCATGGGGTCAATCGATCTTTGGAATCGGGCCGAAAAGGTATGACCTTGGCTCTGACCTTCTTTGATTTTATGACAAATTTCCCTTTTTGATGCCATTTCACCTTTTCATCCAAGTCATCCCTTAACCTGTTAAGACTGACAGAAAAGGATAGATCGCAGGACATACCACTTTATTAGGCTGGACTTTTGGACTGGTTCCCAGCTTTACAGACGAATAGTTCAGCTTACAGAGTAATTAATTACCTCCGCCCATTTGTTACTACACGCGAATGTGTTCATCTTGTGGCGTTCGTGACCTCAACCTAGGCTCATTGGATGGATCATCCAGTTTCCTGGGTTTAAAATGGCTGCTCCCTTCTATCACACTGCACTTTCGTCCTTTGAGCACTAAAACCCACTCGTGGACGCATTCCACATGTTCACCACCAACCTACACTTCTCTAATGGCGAGAAATTATGATGCCCTCGCCGAATTGTAATTGACAGAAGAGGACTACCGACAGAAACAGAGAAGACTGGAGTGGCCATTTCTGGTTTATTAGCCGTCGCTACTAACTACTCTTGCTCAACCCTATGCTTGCGGGATCTGAGCATCGAACACACGTTCTTTAAGCATCGAGCGTTATTATTGTTCAGAAGAGACAGTGGCGAGCGAACGTTCCTTTCGGTAACTTCTCTTCAGGCAATTACAGTTATATGGGGACGGGGTACAGTGAGTGAGAAAAAATCGATAAAAGTCAGTTTTTAAAATACAGGCTAGGCAAGAGCGGAAGGGCACAGACAGTTGCATGTGGTTAGGCAACCTTTGACCACGGTAAGCGCGGAGCCTGAACAAGGTTCTTTTGGGCGCATAGGGTCGGTTTTCGTAACCTGAGGGCAGCCACTTCTGCTGTTGGTAACAGGCGCTGGCCCAGTAGCTTAGGGGGCCTTGTAAATCACACGAACTGCTTCAGCGGGGTCCACACGATACCCTGAATCCACTGCATGCGCAAGGATGGCGCTGTCTATTCTCCTAGTTTCACCCTTCGCCAGCCATGCAGGGAGGTCCTCTCTTAATCTTTTGGAAAGGCGCCGACTCGTACGACCAATATAACCTGCTCCACAGGAGCAAGTGAATGCGTAGATGCACATTGAGGCGGTCTGAGGTAGCAGCCTATCCTTGCCTTCTCCGCGTAGAATAGGGTTAGTAGAGAATGATATGCGAACCGTTGCTGCTGGGAAGGTTCCCGAGACAGCTTGGTCAAGGCGTCTTCTTAGGAGTTCACTTGCAGCGTCTCCTTATTGTCCAAAACTCCATCGGCCCCTTGTCCTGTTGGTTATGATCGGGAATATTAACTGTGGTGGAAGTGCATTCATCGATCATGTCCCGCAGCCTAATTGATGAACTCACTTCCACCACGGTAGTGCATGTGCTTGACGTCTTGCAGAGTATCTTCTTGTGAAAAGTAGGTCTTCTGGCCCTTGGGTTTTGGACTCGAGATTACTGAACGTTTGTGCCTCGAGGGAGGTTGGTAATTCTGTAACACTGCACCTTAATCCTGAGGAGGTAGTGAGTTCCCTCGAAGCTAGGTTTGAGGCCGGGCGTCAGTTCACGAGTACCCCACAGTCCTGCCTGCTCCAAGCGTGTTGTCAATCGTGTTCTAAATACACCCAGAACAAACCGTTCAACATACTTATGCATTTTACCTGAACACCCTTTCCATTCCATTTGTAGCAACTGGAGACTAGTCTGAATGAAAGCGGGTTGAAGTGGACTCTTAATCCGGCTGATGGGGCATTTTATGGACCAAAGATCGATGTCACCATATGTGATGCTCTCAAACGGCGCCATCAGTGTGGTACAATTCAACTCGACTTCCAACTGCCTGAACGATTTGATCTCACTTATCAGACGTAAGATCCGTTTTTCTGTGCACCTTCGCTATTGTGTTTGCGTCCAGAACCCCCGAATTGGATAAAGGACTGATAAACGGGGTTTGCTTTTTTTGCTCGCCGGGAAAATTATGAATGAAGGAATGGTCAACCGGAAACATGATGGAGCTTTTCACGTACGCCTTTTGGTGGCGCTTTAAGTGCGTTTGCGTTAGTGTTGCCGTTGTAGTGGTTGGCATGCAACGTGATCTCGAAGGAGCCCACACACCAGAATACATTCCTGAGAGTAGACATCTTTCCAGTCACTTATGTGTTTATTACTTTGCTTCCCGATGCCCACATAAATTCAGTTATTTTTCCTTGAAAATACCCACAGGCACTTCATTTCGTGTGCTGATATTGAAGGAAATCACGTTTTTATCAAATGTGGTACTTCGGTCGTAGAAAACTTTTTTCTAAATAATTTTTCAAGCTGGCACGACTTTTTCGTGTAATCAAATACCTGCACGTTTACTGATCATGCTTTTGAAGAATGTGACAAATGAATATTTACTGCAGTATTATTTGAGTATTTATCACGCGCGGCCGCTGGCGGGGCTCGAGAGAGAGCCACAAGACACAGCGGGACGAGTGGGTTCCGTAGCACGATCGGTAGGATTTTCGATCAGCGTGGAGTACACCGCATCGAAATTTTTGGCACATGTGAAAGCACAACTTATGTTTACAGATGTCCTGAAGATGGCTAAAGCGGATGACAGATTCGTATAATCTTTGCAGCATATTTGATTAAATTTATGTTGGCATCGAGAATCACCCGAGGAACGCAGACTACTTAGCGGCCGCTTTTTTCGCAAGGTTGATTTACACAGGCGCCTGGAAGGATGGTTACCCGGAAGCCAGGATCATATTGTCCTTTTCGCCTGAATGCGTTGCTATTCGGAAAGGGCTAGCTTGCACTGGCAGTATGAAGGGAAGGGGACAGCCTGTTCGCTGCCTCTTTATTAAACTTAGTCACTCCTGTGGTGAGTCATGTGTCCTAGGGCCTGAACACAAGCGAAATACCACCAACTAGCCCGTCTGCAAGCCGTGCCAAATTTGGCCTACCAACACGTGGACACATCTCACAGCTGCGCCCTGCCACTGACTTGAACGTTATCGTGCCTTACCATCATACATGCTCTCTCATACTGCACAGCCAGTCCACGACCATGCTTAGTAGGCTAAAGGCCTTGGGATCAGTATGAAATGTGGTGTCTAACGGTTGCGAACAGTAGTAGATAATTACTGATAAACAGGACGCATGGGGATGAGCTTACGAACACCTGCCTCCGCATTGCATCCCATCAGATAAGGCAGACAAATTTCATTGTAGAGGAATGACGATTGATTTGCACGGAACGGTTTCGAGTTTATTCTGCCTCCATTCCGCAGGTGATTTCCTGTTCCTGACCTCTGCCACTCATTTGGGACACTTTTGTTTTAGGAAGTCATATGAGGCAAAAAGCCGGTCGAGTGCGCATCATGCCGTTCGCGATTGAGGAGCGTCCATTTTTGCATGCTGTATCTCGTAACCATCGAAAGTTCCAAAAGCGTGTGCTATGCCAGTATCAACAAACCATGGCCCTCGCAGCCTGGTATGCGCTGACAGTTCCCTGACACCTGGTTCCCTGCCGGTAGATGCGCTTACGCTCCCGCTGCGTATACAGTTGATGGGCATGGCTACCCAATCAGCATCCTCGTCCTTCTGATCCCTGTTGGGGTGTCGTTGGCGAAAAATCCTGGTCAAGTGTTTGTTGTGGATCAGGGGGTGTGGTGGCACGCCTGGGTGCGGGTCCCAGCCGTGTCAGCCATCTGCGCCCTCCCCCGCCTCCGGTTTTCTTGACTCTGTCTTGACACTGGGTCCAGGTGGGGAGTGGGGAAGAGAGAGTGCGGTAGATGCTGCGCAAGCCTACTATTACTATAAACTGATTCACGCGCAAGTCACCGTGCCTGCTGCACCTTGCTGTGTAGTACAGGATGGACATCGTCGAAATCAACAATCGAACTGTCATCATATCTCGTAACCGACCAGGTTAAGTAGGTGATGAAACTTATAGCTACGATCATGCCTGATTTAACCGGCCTCTATGGTGTCGATAATTGTACCTCCGCGCATGACGATTTGCGGCAATGGATCTTGAGGGCTCGACCCATACTATCTACCAGCAACGGAGACTGAATCCAGAGGGCCCAGGAACTGCCTCCATGTCTTGGCGAGCTCTGTTGAGCCAGGTCATGAGTGGCCCTCTCTTTGAGGCCCCCAGGTGGGCAACATTGCCGGATCCGGGGAAATAACTTTGAGCTCATGAGGCGTGGTGGGAGGATGCTCACCGATCACGCTACGGAACTCACTCGTCCCCGTCGTGCCTTAGGGGTCTCTCTCTTGAGCCTCGCCAGCGGCGGCGCATGATATAGGCAGAATAGCATTACCGACAAAGACGAGGGAGACTCGAATGGCCATTTCTGGCTTATTAGCCGTCGTCAGCCAGTCATACCCAACCCCGAGGTGTGGAACACCTGGGGCTCGAACTCGCGACCTGTTAGTTCGAAGTTTAACGCCCCTAACCACTGAGCGGCGGGGTTGTTGTCCTGTCGGTTGCAATCGGATGTATACAGTGGCAAAAGGGCGGAGCTCGAAAGGGGGAGTCTCAAGGCACAACGGGACAAGTGAGTTCCATAACACGATCGGTAATGCTGTTCTGACAAAGAGCGTGTCCAAACAAGCTCAGTCGTTTTTCTTGATGGCGAAGTAGGAAAACCTGTCGAACTTCACATAAATTTCCTGAGGCCCCTTCAAACCAACTGTCTCAGCCAGATGCACAATCAAACCTACCCAGTCGCAAGTAAATATTAATCATGAGAAGGTTCTAAAGATGTGTTAACAGCCTAGAAATGATTTCTAGAAAGAGCGGAAGTACAGAACACGTGGTTTTAGCACCGAAATGGTCCAAGGTACCGTTCATAAAGGTAAAAGTATGTTTTGTTTGACCTGGTTGGAGAGGGCACTGAATTAAAATGCGTAGGCTTTCATCTCGAGCGGCTGAGCGTTAGAAGCATCCACATGGAGATAAGAGGGGAAAAGTTGGCGGTTCTGCTTGCGGCAAGGCCCACTTTTTTTGCCACGTTCACTCGCAGCACATAATCCACCTTCCTTAATCTTCGTCGTGAATTACGCGTGTACTCTGCTCTTCACCTGAGGGTGTTTTGTTTTTAGAGATGGGGAAGCCACACCTGCCGGGGACGCAAGCGACGGAAAAGCCAATGTCCAGTTGAAGCGCCCTGTCATCATTCACCGAGCTATCCTGGGTTCTGTGGAGCGCTGCATGGCAATCTTGACGGAACACTTTGCCGGCAAGTTTAATAACTGACTTCCTTATTACACCTTATTATTGGTGCCTACTTTCTTTCGCTCTGTGATCGGTACGCTGATAGTTAGCTTTTGCCTTCTCAACCCCGTTTGACAAAGCTCCTCAATATCTGCTCGTTGAATTTCCTGAATGTATATACCGGTGACCTATTTGGTACTGTAGAAAATAATTCCACACAGCTCTTATGAATGACTCCTACGCTTGTTTTCAAGCCTTGATTTATAAGCATGTCAGACCCGCTCACACACACAATAGGTGATTTAACTGGTGAAAGGTATCGGAATTTACGAATAATTGACATTCACTCGCAAACTTGTCAATTGGGCGTGTGACCCGCACTGTTGTGGTTAGGATCTCACTCGACTCCATTCTGTCCGAAACGTCAGTATGAATACAACCTGGTCCATGAAGTCGCCTTCTCTTCGTGGGATGATAAACATGATGTGCTCGTCCCGTTGTGCTGTGGGGCTCAAACCATAGAACCCTGGCTGACAGTCGCGTAGCGACAAGTAGTATAAGTAGGTAGGGTAGTACCGAAAATTCAATGTTAGTGTCGCACACTCATTGCCCAAAGATCTCGGGTTTAAATCACAGTTGCTCCACACTTGGGGTTGGGTATGACTGGCAGATGACGACTGATAAGCCTAGTCTTTCCGGTACTTTGCTGTCCGAACTTATACCCTCTCACCTGTCTTCGAAGACTCGATAGGTATTCGGCATTAACTCATTTGTATCTAGCGGTGTTCAGTTATTATTATCGAAGTTAAGACATGGGAGTGGTGATTTATTTTCATTTTATGGTCTTCGTTTCGCAGTTGCGAAAATTTACTGATTTTGCATTATCGCCCTTAGTCACGAACTTTCCGAGTGCACCAGTCCGCTCGACGGTGCACTTCACTTCTATCTTAAAAATGTAGGTCTTGTAAGAGAAGCTGATAACAGATTTATCAGGTGCTTCTGCTCAACGCCCATTGGTTTGTGAATGTGCTTCAGCTTGGACACTGTACTTTGGTCACGTTCGCCGTAGCCATACGAATGGCTGGTCGTTTTTTTTCAACTAACTACCCCCCATAAATGACCCTCCTTAATGCGTCTCGCTTTTAGGCAAATGGCCGTTCTGGATTAGTCCTCGTCAGGCCCTTGTGGTGCCTGTTGTATCGGCTGTTGATGATTACGGCCGAGAGGTCCAGAAGAAGCTGCACGACGCCCACTTCATGGTCTCAATTGACACCGATCCGGGTCGCACCCTCAACAAGAAGATCAGGAATGGACAGTTGGCTCAGTACAACTTCATACTTGGTGAGTCGCCTTTCGCTCCTAAGTGCTGCAGATGTATGCATGTCGACCCACCACTCTCACTTGCCGCCCTGTCTACCTTGTAGTTGTGGGTGAGAAGGAGAAAGCCAATGGCACCGTCAACGTGCGCACACGTGACAATAAGGTTTTGGGTGAGCACAAGGTGGAGGACCTGATTGAACGCTTCAACCGCTTCACCGAGACACGCACCCTGAGCGCCGAGACCGAGTTTTGAGTACTCAGTCGTCTCCACCTACCGAACTGTCATATCTTGTCATACAAAGCAAACCGGTCTTTTTAGTTTATATTTCCATTTTGGGTGGAGTTTCGCCCTCTGTTATCCATCAGTAAAACGCATTTTTCAAAGTGTGGACCTTCCCTACCTTCACAAGGGCACATTTTGTCGCGACTACTGGGCCATCCCCGTGTATCAGGTTCCTGTATCTGCTGTCACCCTTGGCACTCAAAAGGTCTTCTTCAGGCATATGTCTGCGAGCCGATTGAACTTGCTCCTCCTTTCCGGCGCCTTCTGACTAGTCGGAGCGGGCCGCTTTGTTCTTCAGCCTCCCTTAAGGTGGAAATAATACCAAGACGATCGATGCGGATAAAACTGAGTCCACTGAGGCCCGCTGGATCTACATTAGCAGCCAGTTTCTGCCAAGAATTTCTCACACGCAAAAATGGAAATCGGTGTCTACCGGAGCCCTCAAAACGGTCCGGCTACATGTGATTGGAGTGATCTGCAGTCTATGGTGTCACGGGTGAACGAGGTCGCTAAATCAGTCGGTTTGTCCATAAACGCTGGGAAGACCAAAGTATTCTCAAGCTGCATCCCTGACCAGGAGAAGGCTCCCCTCGGGACTGATGGCTGTCAACTTGAAGAAGTGGACAGTTTTAAATACCTCGGGGCGAGGCTGCTGCCTAATGGACAGAGTAAGGATGACATTGTCTCCCGAATCGATGCTGCCCGGTGGGTTTTTTCAAGCCTTCGGAAATGCCTGTGGAACCGACGTGACCTCTCCATCGCCACTAAGATTCGCGTATACCGTGCATCTGTCCGGTCTGTCTTTCTCTACGGTTGTGAATGCTGAGCTTTGCGCGTGGAGGATGAGCGAAAACTGGAGGTATTTGACCACCAATGCTTGAGGATCATCCTTCGAGTGAAGTTAACCGACTTTGTCTCAAATGAGATAGTCCGCGCTCGCTGCGATAACATCGCAAGGATAACTCAGGCCATCCAAGAAAGACGACTGAGGTGGTTCGGGCATGTTCTTCGTCGTCCACCTCAGGAGCTCAGTGTTACTGCCCTCGATCCGGCACCGTTGCCCCATTAGAGGCGTCGAAGAGGGGTCAGTTCAAAACGTGGCTCGGCACTGTCCGTCAAGACATGGAGGTGGTTCTTGGACTTTCGGTATTCGGTCTCCGTCGTTGGCGAAGGGAATGGGTTGAGCTGTCTAGATCTGCTGCCGCGGATCGTCACGCGTGGAGAGGTACAGTTCGGGACATCATCGAGGCCGGCTAGATCAGACATGATCACGGCCGTATTAAGTACAAGTACAAGATTGGATTAATCACTAATGGGTTAGGGAGGGAGAGTGAGGTCGGCGCTCTCTGTGTGTGTATGCCTCATCACAAACAGTCGGACGCACTCGAATCGTTAGAAGCCATGGCCTGGGAGGCTGCTAACTAACGGGATAACTCCGACCTCGCAGTTGGTCCGGTGTGTTTGTGTGTAGCGGCCGATTGGTTGGCCAGGAACGAGGCTGCAGTGGCCCAGCTCATAATGTGGTCCCTATGGCACTCTCACTCAGTAGAATTCGAGCCGGTGTGGTGACACGCGCTTGCGCGTGGGTTTTCGTCGAGCTAACCGCCTGCACTCCCGCCTCCGGTCTTACTGATCAATCGTCCATTCCGAAGATGTCCACTGTGTGCTACACAGCGAGGTTCAGCAGGCACGATGACTTGCGCGTGAATTAATTTGTAGGGGTAGTAAGCTTGCGAAGCATCTACCACACCCTCTCTTTCCCACCTAGACCCGGTACTAAGACAGAGCCAAGAAGACCGGAGGCGGGAGGGGGCGCAGGTGGCTAGCACGGCGGGGCCGGCACCTAGGCGGGCCACCTCACCCCCTGGTCTACAACATTCACTCGACGGACAACAACACCCTACCAGGGGTCAGAAGGACGAGGCTGACTAGGCAGTCAGCAGGGGCGCACGCGCATCTACCAGTGGGGAACCAGGTGTCAGGGAACCGCCAGCGCATACCGGGTTGCGAGGGCCAAGGTTTGCTGATTGTAACAGCACATGCTTCCAGACCTTTGACCTAGGTCGGCACATGACCGTGCATTAAGACCGGGCCGTCACCCTTTAAGGTTGCGTAACCAAACATTCGTCGACTAAGAGTCACTACCCATAAAGTGCACACACTCCTCACATACATGAGACTGTCACAGAATGCTTTAGAAGGGTGCCGTGACGGTCTGACCCTCATCCCACCAGTTCGCCACTACACACAACCGGGCAGACTGCGTGGACTGAGTTGGGGCGCCAGTCGGCTGTGTGGCAAGCCGCGACGCACCGTTTTCGTCTCAGGCTCCGATCACGGATGCAGCAGGAGAACCGCATGGAGAAGAAGCCGAGACCGACACTTAGCACTGACTCGGGAGTTTGGGGCTTGCGCTGGGCAATGTTGAGATGCGATGAAATGCTGGTGAGGGAGTGTGATGGTGTGTGTCAGCTGACGGTTGTCTACCGTAGGTTCTCGTGGACGCGAATGTGGCCTAATATACCTATGCGAGTGCAATGTAGACAGTGGAGGCGGATGCAGTGTAGGTTGGTGCTCCAGATACTGGCTTGCCAGTCTTTGTACGATCGATTCGCAAGTGATCGATCAGGCCGATGCGTGAGGTGAATGTACGGGGATAGTGTGGACATGAGAAGTCGGCAGTGTCAGCATCAGCTCCGGTGATGGTGGGCGAGGGGGTGTGGGTGGGTCCGAGCATGGTGGGTGTGCAAAATGCACTGAGTGTGATGGAGCTGGTGGCGGTGGGCGGAGTTAGGCACAGTGGGTGTGCTGGATGTGTCGGGGCTGCGGTCGATTCCGCTCTTGTGGACACGCATGTGGCCGAATAGGCCCATGTGGTGCATGAATGTGCGAGGGCAGTGTAGACAATGGAGGTTGCAGGTTGATGTTTCAGGCGCTGGTTCGCCAGTCTATGCGATGGATTCGCAAGCGACCGACCAGGCCGATTTGTGAGGTGAAGGTGCGGCCGCAATGAGGACAGGTGTAGACTAGGTCCTCACCACCGGTGTCGACGGCGGTGGTGTTGGTGTGTAGGGCTTGTCTGTGGTGTTAATGGGCATGGCAGGCGCTACAGTGACCGACGTGGAGGTGGTGGAGGATGGTGGTGGTGGTGCTAGTAGTTGGGTAGGGCGGTCAGTGTTAGTTGACGGCGAGGGAGAGGTGGACGGAAAACCGACGATTGGTGCAATCCGGATGTTTCAGTTGGTCCGGAGGTGTCCAACAAGTCCAATTGGCGCCCGGAATGTCCGTTGATGTCGTGGGCACGTCGGAGGCGGCTGGGCGTTGGCGTTGCGAGGCGGCGGTGGCGACAGTTGAGATTTGTTTGTTTCGCGTTCGGCTTTGGCGGCGATGACGCTGTTGGCTTCGCAGGTTGCTGTGCCCGTCTTCACTGTCCTCCACGTATGTCCGTCCCGGGCGAGGTCTTCCCAGTTGATCGAGTTGATCTGAAGACGCTTCAGGGAGGTTTGCTGAGTATCCTTGTAGCGCCTGAATTGACTTCCTCGTTTGTGTGAACCTGTCGCGACATCTCCATAGAAGAGTCGCTTGGGTGGGCGCTCTAGCGTAGTTGCAGTTGTCCCAGCATGACGTAGATGCTGAGGATTCCCGGTTGCTCCAGTTCATCAGTGTAGGGTATTCGGTCCTGCCACCTCAGCTTAAGTATCCATCGGAGACAGCTGAGGTGGAAGTGGTTGAGTATGCATGCTTACGTCATGCACACCGTCCAGGTCGCTGCATACAGCAACGTCGGTTAGATGACGGCCTTGCACATCTTCGGTTTCGCTCTGAATTGAAGATCGTAACGATTCCAAATTGTGTTTTGAAGACGATCGAAGGCTTGATTGGCCTTGAAAATCCGGCGGGCCATTTCATCGTCGATTTCGGTGTTGTGGGGGAGGGGATTCTGTCCAGATGGGTGAAGTCGTCCACCACATGCAGTTGACGCCGTCCGCGTTGATTTGGGGTGCGACGTAGGCAGCGTCGGGTGGTGGTTGATGCAAAACCACCGTTTTCTCCCTGTTGATGACCAGGTCGAAGTTGTCGCAGGCAGCGGCGGCGGCGAAGAGGTCTTTGCTCCTTTACATGTTCGCTTCCGAGGTGGCGTTGAGGGCGCAGTCTGTGGCTAAGAGAAGTTCATGGACAGCAGTTGTGGATACACGCGACTGAAAGTGCATCCTCCACTGATTGAGGAAGTGGCCGTCCGTCCTGCAGGCGATGCAGATCCCAAGGCGTTCGCCACGGTAGGCGGCCATCAGCATGGCAGGGAACATGAGGAGGGTAGACGCAGGACGCAGCCCTGCGTCACTCCACTGGTCACTGCGAGTGTCTCTGAGACAGCCAGATCACTCATTCACCAATGTGCGCAGCGAGCGAGCGCGTGTTGTAGTCCGCTGATACGCGTCGCCTTGCTGGGACTGCACTGCCTCCCACTTTTTGCAGAATACAGCTCCCCCGACCGGTGCCATTCCTCCTAGCGCACAATCACTCGCTGGACTGGAAGATACAAATATGTGATGTTTGTAAAGTCAGCGCATTCACATCTACCAAATTTTTTCTAGAAAGCTAACCATATTGTATCACTCAGATGGGGATGCAGGACCAAAGCTCGCCATCAAATCTTTGACAGAACAGCATTACCGAGACTTGATTGACCATCTCTGACTTATTGGCCGTAATCAACCAATCATAATCAACCTCGAATTATATGACCCCTGGGGCTCGAACTCACGACCTGTTAGTTAGAAGTCCAACGCCTCTAACCACTGAGCCACGGGCTCGTTGACCCGCCGGTTGCGCTCTGATGTATGAACAATGGTAGATGGGCGCGCACTGGTCGCGCTACGGAACAGACACACGCTGGGCTGATGCGGTGGCAAGGAAGACACCGAAGAAAGCTTAGTACTAGAATCCACACCCTGTTGTTAGGACGTGTGCTGGTAACTTCTTGCCATTTCATTGGAAGCCCGTTAACGTTTGTTATTCACTGTCTCCAAGGCTAACCACCTCGACTTTTCAGGGGGGTGTTCACTGAGTTGGCTTTATTTCAGACCAGGACACCAGCGTTCCCGGCTACATTTCTTTCGATTTTAAGTGATACCCAGGCGGCAATCTGCTTTTAACTTCGCTCCACTGACATCTCCGGTCAGCTGAAAAAGGCAAAATATAAGTGTGATGACCCTGCTCGGCGAGCCGACCGTCAACAGTTCGTCCGTCGTGTCCGACGATGTCCACCGTGTGCTCTACAGCAAGGTGAAGTAGACACGGTGGCCTGCTCTTGAATTAGCTTATGACGAGAGTGGACTTGCGCTGCATCTACCGCACTCACTCATCCTGTACTACCGGTCCCGCTTTCAAGACAGATTCGGGAAGACCGGAGGCTAGGGGAGGGCGCAGGTGGGCGGCGCGGCCGAGCCCACACCTTGGCGTTCCACTCTACACCCCTGGTCCACACTAGGATTTTAACCAACAACAGCAGCACTACGAGGGGTCAAAAAGGAGGAGGATGCTGATTGGACAGCCATACTCACTGCCTGTGCACCCAGCGGGAGCGCAAATGCATCTACCGGCAGGGAGCCAGGTGTCAGAGAACTGACAGCGCACACCAGGTCGTGAGGGCCATGGTTTTCTGGTCTAGGCATAAAAGGTGCCCAGAAGGATGCCACACAGCCCTGCATTTGGCCTGGGCCTGGCTAATGCCACGGCAGACCTAAGTCACACGCGGCGAAAGTGATCGATTGACGGGGCGGGGTGGCGGTCGCACTGATAGCGACTGCCTCAAGGGAACGTGAAAAGTGACTCCGATGTCGGGACGTAGCAGCGGCAGTCTGGTTAGCCCCGAAAGCCGGCCGTTGATTCTTTGTTCGCCAGCGCGACGTGTGAGTTTGCGCCTGAGCCATGTCCAGCTGTTACAAAGCCCTAACTCCAAAATATCGATCGGTGCACGGTATCGGCAAGTCCAAGGCTGAGTCATATGTAACTCCAGCAGTCAACTGGCAGGGGGAGGGGGAAGATCAATCGCCGTCATCGCGCCGAGTAGGTCGCCGCAACGGCACGCCCAAGTGGCTGCATGGTGTGTCCACCTAGTCATCCACTTGATGCAAACGCCGCTGGCTTTGCTGATTGGGCATGCCGAAGCTTGTGCGAGTACTTGGACAGGACTGTTCCTGTGGCGCATCGGCCGTCATGTGGACGCCAATAAAGCATTTTACCGAGTGTCACACTCGGCGGTCGGAGATTATTTCAGCGGCGCCTACTCGCGTGGGCGGTCATATTTACGGCTGCAGCCCGCGCTTGGCAGGCAGGCTTACCAACCCACGCCGACATCGGACGCCTATAACCCCGGGTGCTGGGGCCAGAGTGATACTGCCGGGCGCAAGCAATTTCAACGCACTTGCGTTTACAGTATTATGCATTGTGAGCTGATTCAGTTTACAAAGGAGACTCTACGGAAAAATCGCCGTCAACGTCGGTGTGGTCTTTGAGGTCGATCTGTTGACGTTTTCGGGCTCCTAGTTGGGTTGGGGCATCTGGAAATAGTTGAAGGCCTGGTTAAGCTTCAACCTAATTGGCGGTCTATATACAAGCCCGATCTTGGTAAGATATGGTTATGCAGCCGCATCTGAATTATTTTGAGTTGGTGTGATTACGTAGGCATGTTTTTGCTGTACGTTGCATTGTGTGCTCTGTTGGCGGCCTTGTTTCTTTGTTGCCGTGTCTACCTTTTTCGGCCCAATGCCGGTGGTCCTTCTTGACTTTCGGCCTGTCGTCTCCTTCTAACTTTCGCGTTGGATGTTTCAAGGTTAGGGGTTAGGGCTGCGGTTAAGGGTTAGGGGTTGGGACTCGGGGCTAGGGGTTAGGGGTCAGTGGGCTAGGGTGGGGGTTTAGGGTTAGGGACTTGAGTTAGGTGTTAAGGTTAGGGGTCAGGGTTGTAGTTTAGGGCTAGGAGTTAGGGGTTTGGACAACCATTTATCGAACATTCAAGTCACAGCCGCGCATTCCCAGTAGCTTTTCCTTTGCTTACAATTACTTGGCCTCGTCGCCTGTGCGTTCTCCGGACCTACCTGTGAAGACACTTATTACCGCCGGTCCCGTATTACAGGCATCTGGGGTTTGTTTACCTCATGTGCGGCTATATAACCACATCTGACCCCGATCTTTACCGCATCGTTTTCCTGACCATGTCTGACACATATATTTGACGTTTTGTATTGTTATCACATCTGCAGGTCAAAACGTGAGCATCAGATAGAAACCTCAGTCGCCACCCAACACTGAAAGATCCTAAAACCACACCGGCCATAGTGACCAGTCCCAGGCAATTCGGAGATCACGTAGGCGGGTTTTCAACGCGTTTCAGCTCGGCATCACACGATAGGCAGACAGCCGTTATGGGTCATGGTTGGCCATCACCATCCGCGTGGCGCTTTCCGTGCAGTTTTGTCGGTTCAGTCGTCGCGATTAAGTCTGACAGTAGGCTGTCTTGGGCAACCACAGTAATTACTCCTCGTCGGTGCCTGCTCCAACACATGTCGGGGCAGGTCTTCCCAAAACTTTCCACCTTCCCCCGGAAACTACTCGGCTTCACTCCGCACGTTCGTTTGTCTGCGCCATGTTGTAGTGTCTGTGTAGTAGGTTAGTGATCAATCGTTGCATTGCCTCAAGTTCGTACTCGCTTTTGTTGACGGTTTTCTTCGAGTGAGTTCATATCCCACTGGAAAAGAGACCCGCCGACTTCGAACGGTTTTGCCCTGTGCGTACGAAAAAGGAACATTCTACAGGGATGAGTTTGGGTCGTGCGGTGATTACCCACCTTAAGAGGTACATTGCTGGCGTTTCCTTGCGGGGTTAAACAGAAGGGCGTGACCGATGACTTGACCACCCTGGGGATTTTTGACCTTATGAGTTAACTGGACGAATTCCTCACGGACCTCCTGGGGAACTTTCATCACCTCAGTGTCACCGTTTTGCAATCTCTGAGACCGATAGCCACCCAAGTTCCGAACACACTCAGCAGTACAGAAGTCATTGGAGAACATAACTCGGGCGGATATAAGTCTGTTTAGACTTAGTAGCTGCGCCTGAGTTGCCGGATAGTGATCGATCGGAGTGTTAACTGAGAGGTCAGCACGGCGCGTTCACCGGCCCTAATGGTTACCCAGATATGGATTCTCCCTGTCAACTAGTCGGCCAATGAGAGCACTGACCAGACGGTTACATACCCGGATCGTCCAATGGGAAACGGTAGGGTGAAGGACTCCACTTAACCGTCGGTCGACTGCGAATCATATAATACGGGGATGATGGTAATGGAGGTTTTATGGATGGAACAGCACGCCGCACAGTAAGCTGACGAAATGCAAGAAAGCACGAAAATCGTTTGAATTTCAGCTGAAAGTCTTATCGTACGCTTTCGTAGGGCAAAAGATGAGCATGAAAAGAAACGAAAAAAACGTTTTTTTGAAAAATAACAGAATTTTGGTAATGACTTGAGGTCATGGGAAATAATCATTGTTGCAAAGGCCTGCAAATGAATGCCAGGGTAAGGCCCCCTATAACACGATTCACAGTCCACCGGTAGCCGAGTAGGGTTCTTCACTGTGGGTACATCCATGGTTGCTGTAACATCGCCTAGAAGCTGCAATTTGGTGACCCCGACGTGTCATATTTACCTTACTGATGAATGCTGTGATGTGTCCTGGTAATGGATTTCTCATTTCCGCAAATACTCCCATGTTACACTTGAAAAGGCAAGTTGACCAACGCGCGTTTTCGGTGATTGTTCGTCAAAACGATACGGTTAGATAGAGGGATGAAAATATTAAAAAATAGCAGTGTTCATAGGTGTCCCAAAAGCTATTGAATCATTGACACTCATCTTCTTCACGTCGTCCGCATGAGAAGGTCGGCAGGTTTCAGTCCTCCGGGACAGGAGGTAAAAGGACCGTTGAGTTCAAGCTATGCAACCCCAAAGATCAGATTTTACGAGTTAGCTGGACCAACGACATCGGTAACATCAAACTGCTGCATAAATTGCCGTAAAATGGGCAGATTTACCTGCCTACATGGCATGATCCACAGTCCACCAACAGTTAAGTTGGGTCCTTCACCCTACCGTTGCCGTCGAGTGCACTTTAGGCGTACAGCGTTGGAGGTGTACGGTTGAGTCCGCCGCCGTTCGTAAGGACTAGTATGGCCTACCACAACGCCCGCCGGAAGCAAAGGATTGGCGCGTTCTCCTCCATAGGACATACTTCTACTCCAGAAGTCGCCATGTCATCCAGTAAATAGGAAATGTGACAAACAGTGGAGGATGCGAGAGCCAAGTAGTGCAGGTACTCAGAACGCCACAGATATCGTGATTCAGTCCCGTTTTGTAGGGGAGGGGAAACAACACAGATAAGAGACGGTGCTGGCCAGAGTCCCACTCTCGCGGCCGAATTCGGACCACCGCGTGCATCTACCCGTTGGGGGCGATGTTGACGTGGCTGGATAAGTGTTAGGTGAGAGTTAGGCAGCGTCGACTTGGTGGGCTGGTTGGGCGATTTTTGAATTTGCTGACGCCTGTGTTTGAGAGTCCAGGAGGCTGCAGGTGCGAATGTGTCGGCCGCTCGGGAAGAGTTGCACACGTTTGGGACATTAAAATGCAAGGCACAGGATAGAAGAATGTCTGGATGAGCCCAGAGTCACTGTTGCAAACTGGCTGAAGCGATGTGAAACAAGGAGTGATTATCAGCGCATTCCGGATTCCAGTCATCTAACGATATCAACAGCGCGAGAGGGTTGCTGAGATGCATGCGTCAGAATTGATTAGCAGTATCTTTCGATTTGCGACACGGAAATGCTTTGCAGGCATCTAGCCGTTCTTTGAGAAGCGATAAGAAGCGTGAGGAAAGCTTACCGTGCAGTGTGGAAAAGAAAACACATAGAAACCCGTTTGGATTGGCTGGGTGTTGTCAGTCACTGCGCGTAAGCCCACTACCTCCTGTCCTCCTGCCTCTCTTTTGCTATCGGACGCAGGCAGGTGGGTGAGGAGAGGGTGAGACAGATGCTGCGCAAGTCTTTCATTACCCCGGAGTGATGACTTGATTGTGAGGCATTCTGTAGTGACGGCAGACTTTCAACATACCTACCGCACTCTCTCTTCCTTTACCGCTCTGGGCCCGATGCCAAAACGAAGTCAAGAAGACGGGAGACGGCGCAGGCGTTTGGTGTGAGTCTTCGTCTAGATGTGCCAATACACCCCTCCCCATGAAGGATATTCTTCATGGGTGCGCAGCCCAATAACGCTCACCGGGCCGATATAGCAAAGGAAGCATTCGTGAAGAAGGAGACCTTATCGCTGGAAAAAGGGTCTTATTAACCTGACGTTTCGGATTCCTGCTCGACCTATCGCCAGGGACAATAACAGATACCCGTATCTGCTAAACGTTAGGGTGTCTCTTAGAAAACCGATCGGACTTAGGAGAGTTTCTGGTTTTTGAACCTTGGGTAGACCTTGGAATCTCGTGATCGTTTAATCCCTTGGTTTCATCTTCTGCCAGACAAGCTATGTTATTACTTTCGACTTCCTCATACTTATCAGGTTCTTGCTGACTTCGCTTAGCAGCCTCTTCCTCGTGACATATTCATGAGGAATTTACGCAGTTTTACCGCCCAAATATGCCACGACTTTGTTGAAGTAGTCCTCCTTGTTCAGCACAATTGTCGATCGGCCTTTATCGGCTGAAAGTATGACAAGGCTTTAGCCGGCTTTCAACGTCCGAAGGGTCTCGACATACGTTTTCCAGAGCGTCTTGTGTTTCGTATGGGACACTAGTCTGGGGAATATTTGCTGTCGTAGCAACTCTTTACAGTGAATGGCTACCCTATGATTTTTTTTGAAAAGTGCAAGCGAGAAACCCGGCGAAAAAAAACCGAAGAGACAGTCGAGACCGAAATGCCAGCGCGCATTGCCGGTTTGCCGGTTTCACGAAAATAACTGGCCTGACCATAATTGCAGTCTATCCGATAAATGATCCCCGATTTCTGATTTATGGGAATCGGGTCCTTAGGTTACATGCCTGCAGGCAAGAAACCATGGGCAGAAAACCGAAGCGGCAGCAGAAACGGAAATGCTAACGCTCAGTGCCATACATAACTGGTGTGTCAGAAGAATTCACTAGACTGATGTGCAAATTTTGGATTGGCCTCGCTCTGCCGGCAACTCGTGCGCCCTAAAGACCCAATTCCCATTAATCAGAAATCAGGGGTCATTTATCGGATTGAGTGAAATTGTGGTCGAACCAATTATGTTGGTAAAACCGGCAAACAGGTTCGAACGAGATTGCACGAGCATGAGTTGGCTGTGAGGCGGAAGGGTAAACTCGCCTTGGTAGCTGCTCGCGCTTTGACTTGCAGTGCGTGAGAATATTGGGACTGTCAGACGACCGAGTTGCACGCCTGCTGCAGAAAGCGCGGCACTCAGCTGCGGAATCGATTAATCGAAATATCGATCTGCCAATGGCATATCAATCACCGCGTGGACAAATCAGCAGCGCAGCTGGAGGTCATCTCCGGCAGGAGTGAGCTAAATATGCGATGCGTTGTACAGTTTTTCAGGCCTTGACGGTGGGCTCGCGTGAGCGTTCAAAACGTTGAATAAATAAACAATTGATCCCAGCGATCGCCTCCCCGGCTCCCTTGTTGATATACGATAGGTGGACTAACTCATGAAATGTCAACCGAAATTCCCAAATGCGTTTTCGTTTCGAAAAGATAAATTAAGTAGGGTTTTTAAAATAACCATCACGCAGCGTAGTTCTATGATAATTCGGTTACTTTAGGATGCCGGCTTTCGAACCAACTGCTTTCCGGCTGCACGCAAAGAGCGCACTCTGTAAAAGAAATGACTACTTAGGTTGCATGTACTTTTCTGATGGATTTTCGGTGCCCTTAAAAATTCAATTTTATTTTATGGAAAACAGGCATAAAGATATACATTATTTTACTCATGCAGTGAAAATACGTCTTCTTCCAATTTTATACTCGAGAGAAGAGTATAATTCGGTTTTAAAGTTTCCAATTGTGCGATTTTTCAGTACCGTGAAATGGTCGTTCATCAAACGTCAGGTCTCAGCATTTACCAATGTGGCTTGTAAGATGAACAATATGGCTCAGATCCATTGCTGAATTTTATGAACCCCATATGGTGTCCTCTGAATACCGTAGAGAAATGTATGTTTTTTCGTACGAGGAAAATATACGGCTTGTAGTTGTGAAACCCTGAATGCAAGTGTAACGGCAGGTTGGGTTCAGAATTATTCAGGGATTGGAAACATTTTTGAAAACCGAATTATACTCTTCCCTCGTGTATGAAACTGGAAGAAGACATAATTTTCTACTGAATAAGCGAAAGAATGCATATTTTTATGCATGTTTTCCATGAAACACAATGGAATTTTCAGGACATCGAAAATTCATGAGAAAAATGCATGCAAAGAAGGTAGTCATTTTTTTTACAGAGGTTATTTTTGCATGCATCGGGAAAGCAGTTCGTTTGAAAGCCGGCATCTTGATGGAACCGAATTATGCTGCACGATGATTGGTTTTACAGCCCTGCTTAATTGGTCCTTCCTAAACGAGAACGCATTTCGGAATTTCGGTTGACATTTCATGAGTTAGCGCACCTGCTGTAGGTTTAGGGGAGAGAGCTTAAGGACCTTGAGCCCTAGTCAGTGTGCGTTACTGCTCAGAAGCCACTGGTGGGTGCGAATATTTGGACGTGTGTGCGGTTGCGTTGAAGTCAGTCTTAGCGACTGTGAAGCAAGCGCGTCTGAGAACGTTCATTCTGAAATTGGATGACCACGAGGCGGTAGGACGTTGAACAAAGCTGTTACGAACTCTTTTGACGATCAGTTAGAGGTCATTTCATCGAAATGGGAGCAGACGTGAGGGTTTCCTATGGTTGAAAACACGAAAGTCTCCAAAGCACAAGGCAGGAAAAGCGGATTGGGTTGGGGAAACCCAACGTTTTAATTCCCGGTACCGGGTGTAGGCAAACAATCTGAATATAGCTATGGGGATTTTCACAACTTTAAAACAGTCCAAAGACCCCATGGTGTTGAAAGCGCTCAATGAGTACTTACGTTGTAACACCAAGCTTGCGGAGTCGAAAGTGATGGCCAAGTTTATGGGGACTGCACCGAGAGAAGTGGGTATCCAAACCACCAACTTTTATTGATTTGTCCACTCACTGTACCCCATCCCATATAACTGTACTGACCTGATGAGAAGTCATCGAAAGTAACGTTCGCTCGCCACCTTTTCTTCTGAATAGCGCTATGGGGACTTTCACAACTCTATGTTTAAGCAGTCAAACGACGACTGAATGGGCTAGGGTCAAACACTTACAGTTCTGATGTGGACGGTTTCTTTCGTAAAATCACAACTTTCCATAGGCGCTCCGACGATAGATTGAAAGAAGCGAAACCAGGAAAAAATGCGAAACTGGGTCTTACAGCTTCGGTCTGTTGATGGCTGGCAGAAGGTGAAAATAGAAGAATAGAAAGCGCCATCCTTGCGCATGAGGTGGATTCAGAGCATCGTGCGGATTCCGCAGAAGCATTCTGTGTGATTTATAAGGTTCCCTCAGGCTACCCTAAGCTACTGGGCCAGCGCCTGTTAGCAACAGCAGAAGCGGCCGCCATCAGGTTACGAAAACTGACCCTTTGCGCCCAGAAGAACCTCGTTCAGGTTCCGCGCTTACCGTTGTCAAAGGTTGACTAACCACATGCAACTTTCTGCGCACTTCCGCTCTTGCCTAGCCTGTATTTTAAAACCAAGTTTTATCGATTTTTTCACTCACTGTATCCCGTCCCATTTAACTGTACTGGCCTGACGAGAAGTTATCGAAAGTAACGTTCGCTCGCCACCTTTTCTTCTCAATATGAATAAGCCGAAAACGGCTACGTCGACAGCTTCACATTTGCCGTGGCTAGTCTTTCAAGTTTCTTTCGGAAGTAACACACGTGGTTATCGATCACGAGGCTACCCTATGTAGATGAGCGCGCTGAGTGGTAAAACGCCCCCTAAGAGAGTACGTGTGCCTGCTTTCAACACAGAGACACACCCAATAATAACCTACCTTCAAGATAGCACTGTTATAGGCTATCGGTCTGAACCTCCGGCTTCGAATATTGGGCGTGTGGATTAGGATTAGAATTGGTCTGCTTAGATGTGATCATGGCGAATGATTCCCCGTTCAAAACGGCCAATCATAAAAGTGACGGGGCTTTGCCTGATTTCCACCCGACTTTGGTGGTGGAAAGCTCATGTATTATTTTGCCTGGTTCACCTGTTCATACTCGACCGATTTAGGAATGGAAGCCTATGCTTGCTGCACTCAAAGGCCACCGCAAGGTGATATTCACGTGGGAATAAGCTTTAAAAGCTGTGATTTTTTTGCCTGCAAGGTATCCACCTTTACATGTATATAAAGTGATTGGGTATTTTTTGAAAGCACTCTTCCTTCTCTCCTGCACCAGCTGACCGTCAGAGTTTGTCAATCGACTTGGTGTGGCGTGAAGCCCGTACCTAGCCGCGCCAGCATACTACCCCTCTCATGTATGGCAGTAGCTATAGGCTGGCGCAGGCTATGCAAAACCTGATTAACGGATGCCGTGAACCAGTCTGGTCCTCTGTCCTGGTCTATCGTATCCACCGCACAGCCCGATCACAGACGACAGGACAACGGGCTCATGCCTCAGTGGTTAGAGACGTTATACATCTAACCGACAGGTCGCTGGATCGAGCCCCAGGCATTGCATACTTCGGGGTTGGGTATGGCCGTCTGACGATGACTTATAAGCCAGAAATGGCCATTCCAGTCTCCCTTGCCCTTGTTGGTAAAGCTATTTTGCATATATATACATATAGTTCGGAAGA
Source organism: Spirometra erinaceieuropaei (assembly GCA_902702965.1). Classification (NCBI taxonomy): domain Eukaryota; kingdom Metazoa; phylum Platyhelminthes; class Cestoda; order Diphyllobothriidea; family Diphyllobothriidae; genus Spirometra; species Spirometra erinaceieuropaei. The sequence continues at coordinate 498,283 of CACRXP010000414.1, read as the reverse complement.
AATAAGTTCTTTGGGAAAGATAAACAAATTCAATTGCAAACGTTCGACTTTGATTCCCCAAGTCGTCCTTAGACGTGAAGTAAGGATGCAAAACAGTTAACATTTAAACATGCGGAAAAAGTGATCTTGCTCTGGTACGCCTAGTGGTGTAATGTCCTGTTTTGCCAATGCCTTTTCCACTTTTTCATGAGGCTGTTGTATACAACATTCAATTCTATGTGTCGATTGATGCATTAATTATCAGAATGGATGGCCTCTAAAAATTTGCACCTTTTACTGGATGAGCAGACACCTACAATGCGAGTCTTGTTCCAGGCGAATTTGTGTCCAGTTTCCAGCGTATGCATGGCAACTTGGGACAAGTGCTTTCCTCTTTTTACGGCCAGCTGATGCTCGTGTATTCGTGTAGAGGCCGATTTTTCAGTTTGACTATAGTTAACCGCATTACAGGTGTTCCACGGTATCTTATAGACGACTTCCTTCTTATCTTAATAGCCAACCCTATCCTTAGGATGTACAAGCTGGTTACGAAGTGTAGTCGTCGGCTTGTGCGTCACACGTATTCGGTGCTTCCTCGGGTGTCTTTCAGCTAGTTCGGACACATTCTTAATGTACGGATGTTTTCACAAGTTTTTTTTTAGTTTGGGCATCTGATCGGAAAAATCTAGTTCCTTGTCTTATTCTTTAAACTCCTGTCGCCCCATACATCGGTGTACAAAATATCTAAGATATCTAAGAAAACAGTTTGAACAAATACTTCAGTTCTGTTTTGTTGTCAGAGCAGTGAGTTTTTTGCTCGGTTCAGGAGGCTGTTCAGGGCACTCCGTTCGTGAGAGATTGGGCGATTGTTCTCGTAGTGTAAAAGAATTCGGTAAACCGATGCGCGAAATGTTCCATCAGGTTTTCTCTGTACGAGGACATCAAGAAGCGGTAGTTTGCTGTCAGCCTCTTTCTCGAGTGTGCCGGGAACAACCTTCTGAATCGAGCGTGAACTCACTGCTCTGACAACGAAGCCTATCAAACACAACTGAATTGTTTGTTCAAACTGTTTTCCCAGAATGGGTATACTAGATATTTTGTACACCTAGGCGATGTTAGTGGAACTCTTTATCCGACCGCGGATTAAAATGTTCTACGCAAGCAAGTCGGGTCGGTACCTATAACGCTCCTTATCGGTTTGGAGTATTCATTCGTCGTTATACTGGAGGTCCTGAGGGATGTTAGCCAAGGAAGGCAGCCTACACACGGGCTGGACTTTTTTGCCTTTTCCATTGCGACATACTTCTCTATAGTTGCCGGTCTGCTCAAGTTAGCATGGACCATCTGGGTGTCGGCGCGCCGCGTGTCAACAGGCATAAGCGGGATATGGCTGCCAGCGTGGCGCAGGCAAATAGCACGTGCACGCGGCGGCAAGCCGGATGACCGAGGTCGCGGCTGATTGGCCGGCGCGATTACACTCTTAACAACCAGCCAATCAGATTCGCGTAGCAGCCCTCGGTGGATGATGAAATCGGGTGTATTAGCTTGACAGCCACGTGACTAGGATAGGGATGAGGAAATCAGGCGACCAGGGCTCTTATACTCACATCTATCTGCTCTGACTGTTTTTACCCCTGCCAGTGTCTAGAGAATCCGCATACTTGTTACTGGTCATATAGGGGTGGCCGCCATCAGTATGTCCTTTTTGTAGTATGAACTGTGATGCATTCCTGGTTCGAACCTCAGATTTTCGCGCTGGTGGCGGTAATGCACCAAGAACCGGTCGTTCTATTGTCTCTGGAACTTGTCGGTGACACGGGCTTGTAACCCAATTTTTGCATGAAGTCTTCTGGTCTCATACTGATAAAACAGAAAGGAATTAGGATAGTGATTGACCTTCTAAATTGAGAGAGTTGACGGTAACGATCGGGTGAAGGACCCCAGACACACACGCACACACACACACACACACAACCAGCCAAAGGTGGTAATAGGGATTTTATGGGCGGAGCCTATGTAGGCATAGAGGAATGGCAAAATAAGTATGAGTAATTGGTAAATTCGTTTTCCGGGCGGAGAAGTTTTAATGCATTGGCATATAGCAACCGAAACTAAGCAGAACAATTAATAAAAATAAACAGTAAGTGTCTGCAACGATTACTTCTCAATTTTCTGAGCTGAGGTCATTGTAGCTAATGCCCCAGTCCGTCTACAACAGACGACCCAACCTTGTACGAGGAAACACCAAACCGAAATATTCGTGTCGTACTAAAATCCACTGAAATAAGTATAGCAGGTATTCTTTGTATGCCACAGATGTTTGGGGGCCTTCGCCCAATCTTTACCGAGCTGGCTTCTAACTTCTAAGCAATTTTACAAATATCCTGCCTGCTAATTTGGTTTCATAAACTGCCTTACTATTAATAAAAGACATTCTCATACTGAGTAGTTTTCTGACCAACGCTTGCGTCAAAGCGCCATCTGTCTCTTTACTAGTTTATAGTACCCTAAGTACACAACTGTATTTATTTAGAAAAATGCATAATATATAAATTCTCCAGATAAAACTCATGTGTAAAGTGGAATTTCCTCGAAAAGAATTACGCAATGTCATACCATATTTTAATTATATACAAGTTGGGGTTTAGAATTTCCGGCTGATGGGGGCTACCCTAAGACCGATCACGCAGAGAAGACGACGTCATTACTAAAAGATGATCCCACCTGCGAACCCCTGAATGCTGGCCCTACAAAATCAGAGAACTCACACACATCGAAAAGACGCTAAAGCGCCATAAGGGAAAGAAACTAACCTCAGAAGTTCATATTTAATCCTAAAAACAAGGCGAACCGTCAATCTTTAAAATATATTGACTTCCCAAAGCTCAAAAAATCGGTATTCCACTGCGACCAATAGTCTCCTTAAGCGGCGCACCAAACTACAAGATTTCTAAATGGCTATTTCACAACCTACATCCACTTACAAAGAACTCCGATAACTCCAATTGAAGAATTAAATGAGTTCCTAGGCGGAGTGGGAGTTGCAACCGTCGAGGTAAGGGGTTCATTCGATATAATCTCACTCCTTTCCTCGATTCCGCGAGATTTAGCAGGACGCTCCTTCAAAGAGCTCCTTCAGGTCTGCGCCGCTAATGTGCCTGCTGAAGCTCTACTCCAACTGCTAGATATTTGTCTAGGAGCCAGCTTTTCCTTCTCCAATCAATGCTATCGGCAGCTAAAAGGATCTTCCATGGGTTTGTCTGCATCCGGCGTTCTAGCGGAAGCCAGACATATGGTCCCCACTACAGCTAACTCGACAAGCATCGAGTACGCTGTCCTGGTCTCAAGTGTAAGCGCAGTGTGGTCAGTGAAAGTAAAGTAAGCCGAAGGGGGATGCTGAAATCGTTAGTGGGGGAAGTAGCCGAGGCTGAAACGGAAATGGCAACCTGATGTATGACAAGTCTGTAGCGAGACTGGAGGAAGCCTATAATTCCCGGATATGACCTGGCTGACAGGAAGCGCGGGACAGCAATACCTAGCCGTAACCTCAAAAGTGAAATAATACTTAACGTAATTAGAAACCTAATGATAACCCTAAACTTGTCCTAAGCCTAACCCTAAACATACCACAAACTCTAGCCCTAACCCCAAGCCTAGCCTCGACCCTGACCCGGATCCTAATCCTAACCTGAACCCAACCCTGAACTTAACCGTAACTCGAACCCTAACCCTAACCTCAACCGTGACCCTACCCTAACATTAACCCTAACTCCAACCTTACTATTAAAAGTAAACCCAGACAGCCCTCTAAATTCTAAATCTAACCGGAACTCTTGAAATGAACACAGAACACAACCCTAAGCTCATGTCTTAGCCTAACACTAACCCAAACCCAAAAACTAACCCTACCACTAAACCAAAACATCAGGTTGTCCCTTTCCGTTTTAGTTTTGACTACCTTCACTCTGACGATTTCAACATCCTCCTTAGACTTGCTTTACTTGCAATGCCCACATCCTGCTATCACTTGGGATCAGGACAGCGTAACCGACCCCTACCATTACCTTGCGTACACAGCTTATACACCCGAAGAACAGGGCTGGTTGGTGCTGCATACAGGATCCAATGTGTCAGTTCTGATGTCGTCTACTGCGGCCAAATCAAGAAATCTGTGTCAGCTCGTATAAACGAACACCACTTACGGATGAAGAGACGAGATCATTTATCCCAGGTGGCCATGCACACATGTGCACGTGAGAACGCCCGCATTGCTGGCGCCTGTCCAATAAGGGGAGACCATGAATTCCTGGAAGCAATGCAGTCAGATGGGGCATGCATCGACCAGCATACCGATTTAGATGCGTGTACAAATGGAAACTGACAGAGGCAATATCAAGTGGATGATGAAATACAGTCGGTGCGTATTGTTGTAGGCCTTGGCTAATCGCCGAATCACATAATAGACAATTAACTAGTTAGCCGCCTTTGTACGTAACACATAATTCAGCCGATGAGATGGGTTAGCAGCCTTGGAAATTTACGCAATGGTAGATATGCATAAATATATATTGTGACAGTGGGCGCTCGCCGATCAGGTTACGGAACATGCTCGTTCCGTTGTGCCTTGGGGCTCATACTAGAACCCTGGCAGGCAGTCGCACAGCGACTAGTAGAAGACATAGATGAGATGGAGCCGACAAAGACAAGGGAGACCGGAATGGCCATTTCTGGCTTATTAGCCGTCATCAGCCAGTCATACCCAACCCCAAGTGTGGATCACTTGAGATTCGAACCCGAGATCTTTGGTCATGGAGTTTGACGCTCTACCATTGTGCCACGGGCCCGTTGTCCTGTCGGTTGTGATCGGGAATATCAATTATGACAGTGGGCGGGTTCGAATCTCAAGTGATCCACACTTGGGGTTGGGTATGACTGGCTGATGACGGCTAATAAGCCAGAAATGGCCATTCCGGTCTCCCTTGTCTTTGTCGGCTCCATCTCATATATATATATATATATATATATATATATAGCAGCGAGGAGGGACGACAGAGAATGCGGGTAGATTGATACAGCACTGTTTCGGGCTTATTCTGCCTTCATTCAGCCAATCATAACCCTGACCACCAGCAGCTGAGAC
>CACRXP010000414.1:443372-489779 GCA_902702965.1 Spirometra erinaceieuropaei | reverse complement strand
ACCTTTGCCACACATACGGAGCTTGTTTGCTTTGTGAAGCCAATAGATCGGTGTGCGCCCATTCCTGATTGATATATATATATATATATATATTATGATAGTGGGCGCTCACCGATCAGGTTACGGAACATGCTCGTTCCGTTGTGCCTTAGGCTCATACTAGAACCCTGGCAGGCAGTCGCACAGCGACTAGTAGTAGACATAGATGAGATGGGGCCAACAAAGACAAGGGAGACCGGAATGGCCATTTCTGGCTTATTCGCCGTCATCAGCCAGTCATGACCAACCCCAAGTGTGGATCACTTGAGATTCGAACCCGGGATCTTTGGTTATGGAGCGTCAAACTCCAGAAGTGGAGTTGCGGGTAAACCCAGCCTTGCATACCTTAGGAGAGTTGAGAAACGATCACTGTAGACCAACCACTGGTTTGCCATCCTTCAAATATGCTTCCTTAGGTCAGGAGCGACGACATTATTCCTTCTGCGGCTTATTCTGCAAGAACATAGCTTCGGACAGTTGGGGAATGATCACTTTATACCTATCCTATGTTTACCAACCTTGGCAGTATCTTCCACAGCTGAAGAGCGAGCTCAGTAGTAGGTATGCGGATTAATCTACAGTAGCATACGTACGGACACTTGCGACACGATCGCTGTGGACGGACCCTTTGGCTTATGGATTATGACCATTACTTCCCTAGGTCGGTAACGATCGCAGTTGTAGGTATGCGGCTCAATATATGGCACCATACCTTTGGACAGTTGCGCAACGATCGTCGTAGACCACAGCTTCGTTTCTGAAAAAATTCATACTATTTTGGAGTATTATCCACGCATTCGAAGGCCTCACCCATTGAACCTCTATTACCACATATCCCGTAGGACAGGCTGCTTTGGTTGACCGGGTCTTTTTGGGGGTCATCTCCCGATTGTTACCGCTTTCTTCAGGTCCATGAAGGCAGTGTGGAGGTGGATCCGCATTTCCTGGAATTCTCTTGAAAATGGGGAGGGACAAAGATCGTGTCAGAGGTTCCGTAGCGTCGTCGGAAGGCACTCTGGCTTTCCAGGAGAGGTTCTTAGTCAAGACAGTCGTCGAGACAGTTGGGAGGGATGCTAAAGAAAATCTTCCCGTTAATGTTGAGCAACGAGATCCCTCTGTCGTTATCACAGAGTTGCTACTTTCCCTTTTCGTTTTCAGAGATGGACGATTGTCATATCCTTGAAATCCTCAGAAACTTGTTTTCGACGCCACATCTCCTGAAATGGCATTGTAAGCCTGTGAATCAGCCGGGACCGCCCGGTATGCAGACATCGTCCGAGATCGTGTCGGGGTCCCGTGTTTTTTCGATGGAGAATTGGGGCGGGACTCTGATTGTTTCCGGGCGAAAGGCGGGAGGTCTAGTTTGTTTTTGTTTCCACTTGGGAAGACGGTCGCTGGCAGAGTCGACAGCTAGGGGCACTTCTGAAGTGTTCGGCCCAGCGCTTGAGAACCTGCCACAATTCCTCTGTCAAAAGTGTTGTTCCTTCGGTCATGGGATGCGGGGCGCTTCTTTAGACTGGGTGGCCGTAGAATGCCCTGACTAACACGCAGAAGTTCTTTGTTTCATTGCTGTTCGTTCACCTCTGTATTTCGCCGTCCTTGCGAGCCCTCCAGATCCCCTGTATTTCCTTCATCCGTTTCCTCACACAGGGCGATGACATCTGACGAAGGCCGCTTTGTTTGCATTGGTCCAGCGGTCGATTAGGTTTTGTGCGGCCTGTTCTCTTCTTTGAACAGGCTGTCAACATCTGGGTGGTTGTTCCCGAACCATTCATGCTGGCGACGCCGTACGAGTCCAAAGACGCTCAAGGCAGTGGATCGGATAGCAGTCGCCGAGTCAGCTGATTGCTGAAATCTTAGCAGTGAATAGGCGAATTCAACAGGACAGTATTTAAATTACCTGCTAGGTTAGAGCCAGAACCTCCGCCTTGAAGAGATGAGGCGATGGTCCGTCCGGCTGTCGGCGTTGGAATCGCCAGTCGATATAGCCTCCAGACGAGAACGCACTCCAGCAGCTGCCAGCACCACGATCGAGGCTGCATCTCGCTCGCCTTCTTCCGCCCTGAAACTCAGAAGAGGGTGTTGGGAGGGAGAAGACGGTGTTCTGCGTAGGTTCGTAGAAGAAGAAAAAGAGGGCCGTTGTCGTTTCAGTGTCCAATTGCATGAGGGCGCCACATTCCCTTCCAGGAAGCGCGGATATCAACATGTTCGCCTTCGGTACAGTCGTCAGAAGGACGTGTAAGTCCTCATTTAATTTATTCATCCCCGTCATCGGAGCTGGTCATTGGGAAAAGGGGTGGGCGTAAATAACCGAATTGGGCCTCCCAAAGGGGCTAACACAGGGTTATTAAGCGGCCGTTGATGCCCTGTGGCAGACAGGGCAGTCGTTCCACGATGTTGCTTCGGATTGTCGGGGTACTTTATTTAATTTTGACTTCGAGTTTTGCATCTACCAGCCACGGTATATCTTCAGATGGCCTGATTTAACAGCATTTATTTGAGGCCCCTTTTTCAGTCACTTCCCCAGAGGGCAAACCCTGTTATCCCCAAATAGGACGTCTTGGATATCCCAGACGACTGTTGAACTCGACAAGTGGTCACGACCTTGTTTAGTAAAGGGTGACTCTAATTAGTCTGTGCCGCCTACGGGATAGTATATCGCTCTCTCCTTAGCACTTTTTGGAGTGGAAGGAGGGGTCAGGAATGGGAGCTCAATTACTGGGTGTGGGGTCACACAAAACATCGGATATCGCCATCTGGTTAAGCAAGCCAGTTGAGAGGGTTACCGGGATGTGGTCGCTATGCAAAGTCTTCCTTCGGGGAATCACAGATGATAGGTGGTTGCCGAGTAAGGACCGTGATGAGCAGTCACCATTTGCGTGCTGCCACTTACCACCCATGCACAGGTGCCCCCTAACTGGCCCCCCCTAAACCCCTACGAGCACACAACCGCTTATCTCACAAGAACCACGCGATCGCCTCAAACGCTCTCATAAATTCAAAGTTTTTAAAACGGAAATCGACATTTTTTAAAGTGAGCAGGACAAATAGGATGATTTTTCACCAGCTGCCGGCATTCCGTAGTTCAGGAAGTAACTTGGCATTACGTGGCACGCCTTCAATTTCACAACCCCGCTCAAGTTATTTATTTCAAGTTGGGTGGCATATTTAGTGGGTGCGTCAAATACTCATGGCATTCGGCGCATTTTATCGACCGGCCGCGAGCTGCGTCCTGGTGTTCCGCTGACCCATGAAGCTATGTGGACCAGTGCACGCGCCGAGCGGTACTAGTTCAGCGCGTTCGCGCGTCTACACGGCATGGACACAGAGACCTTGCCAATTAATTACACGCTCGGCGTTGGGCGCAGCCTTCGGCCTGCCGTGACGCCGATCGATACTTTTGCCTTCAACAATTGGCCGCAGTCGAGCAGGGCTAGGGTGCACGCGCGCGCACAGCGATCGAAAATCGGCTTGCTGATACAAATAACTGACACTTCATTCTGACTCGCTTGTACCTCTACCCCAGCGCACTGAAGGTTGTCCTACCAATTCTCCCTACCCCTGAATGTTGGCTTGGGAAACTTCACGTTGACGACCAGCATATTTCGACAAACGAAGAGACGACGAGGGGAGGGGAGGGAGACATGGCAACCATTACCCGGCAGCACCAACCGGGTTCATGAGCAGAGACGTGTTATTGGCAATCATTCAGTCTAAAGTAGCGTAACATGCTGTGCAGTCTTAACAACCACAGAGCAACCAAACCATCTTCGAATTCGATAAAACGATAGTGTTTAGTTTCTGGCTACAGAACAGAACACCTGAGTGCCAAATAGGCGTGGGACTCTCACTATCGCCCACGTTGTATTTAGACCAAAGTTCAAAGACGAAAGCGAATTTATGCATAGTGTCGTCAATCAGGATTGATCGGTTAATATCCCACAGATGTGACTTTAAGAACTGCCTATTGCAGTCAACAGGACGACAGCCCATTGGCATGAGCTAAGTTGCCTTAATCATGTGAGAGTCCACTTAGAAGCTCCAGTCATGCAGGCTTGGCATTTGATGACATGGCTAGTTGGCGACGACATCCAACAAAGTGGAACTGATTATTCAAAATCCCTCTGTCTTCAAGCCTTCGCATTTTTAAGACACGCAGTTGGCACCCCTCCGAGCCACGACAGAGGCGTGTCGTTTTGGGTTCAAGCGCGTCCGCTGATATGTTGGGAGGATGGATTCTCCAATGTGGGCCACAGTCTCTCACCCCACTTCTGTACACCGGCCGACTGCCCGAGCATATCAGACCGAGACTGACATAACGATTGGCGCATCACGAGGGCCAAGGCGTGCCATGCACGTGTTGGACAGTAATTTTGGCCGGATTTAATGTGGTCACCGTGCGCTCCACAGCAGGTGGCGGAAACAGGAACGGTGACTTGCGCGGGGTTCATAGTGCAGGCAGACTTGCGCTGCATCTACCTGCACTCTCTCCTCCTCCCTCGCCCGAGCCCGGTGTCAAGACAGAGTCAAGAAGACCGGAGACGGGGGAGGCCGCAGGTGGATGGCTCGGACGGATCCTCACCTTGGCGTTCCATCACACCCCCTGGTCAACACAACAAATAACCAGGATTTCAACCAACACAACCGAGACTGGAGGCCGGCACGGCCGAAGCCGCACCTAGGCGTGCCGCCAACGCCTGGCTCGGATCCCACACTGTGGTAGGAGTGCCATAAAGGCCACATAAAGAAGGAGCCATTGCAGCCTGACTCTCAGACCCCAACCAGTCGAGGAGGAGGTCCAAGTTACCCCGTCAGTTGGCAACCTTCCAAGCCACGGCTTTTAGTGCACCGTGATAGCTTCAAGCGCGTCAGATTGTTTATAGTGAGGAGGAAGTGCGCTGAGTCGTCGACCTCACTCTCCCTTCCCACTCCCACACCCCAGCCGCTGTCCGAGCCGGTCAGCAGACTGGAGTGGGAAATGGGCGCGGTGGCTGACTTGGTCGACTGACCATGACTGCGCGCGCCAAGAGCACGACCTGACCCCCCATACACACAACGCCAGGATTTCACACAACGGGTGTTGAACGGCGTGTCTCTCACTTGCGTGAGAGAACCGTGGAAGGTACTGCTTCAGCCCGTCCCCAGCCCAGCAGTCCGCCATTCCACACAACACACACACACACACACAACGTGACGAGCTGCGTGAACCACACACACACACCTCAGGATTTCACTGTATTTCACCCCAGGCTGAGCGGTGTCATGGAAGGAGTCTCAGGCTCGAGTAAGTCGCGCAACAGGAGACGCACGGAAACCGACTCGAGCAAAGACCGGCGATATTCAGCAAGAGGATGCCTTGATGGTTGCCAAAGAACTGGCGGTTATCTTTCTGCTTAAAGAGATGGATGATTGTGCAGTCTTTGAAATCCTGCGGAAATTCTTCTTGAAACCACATCTCCTGGAAGAGCGCAGTCAGGTGGTCCATGAGTTGGGGACAGCCGTGCTTGTAGACCTCAGCAGGGATCACGTCCGATCCGGGCGCTTCCCCGCTGGAGAGCCATTGCACGGCCCTGATGGTTTCGTGAAGAGAGGGTGGGAGGTCGAGGTCGGCGTTGGTCTCCCCTTGAGGCAGACGGGCGATGGTGGTGTCGGAGATGGTGGAGGGGTGGTTGAAGACGCCTTGGAAGCGATCGGCTCATCTTTGTAGAGTTCTTGCCTTCTCAGTGAGGAGGGTACTGCCGTCGGCGCTAACAAAAGGAGCAGTTGTTTTGATCGGCGTGCCGTAGGCAGCTTTGATGGCGGAGAAGAAGTTCTTCCATTCGTTGCGGTCCGCGTACCCCTGCATCTCCTCAGCCTTGCGAGCTATTCAGGCGTCCTGCATGTCGCGCAGCCGCTGTTGGACGAGGCGGCGACCACCGTAGAAGGCTGCTCTGTTGTTGTCGGTGGGGCGGTCGACGTAGGCTTTGTGTAGGCCGTTCATTTCGTTGAGCAGATTGCTAATGGTAGTGTCATTGATTGGGGGCGCTCACCGATCGTTCTTACGGAACTCACTCGTTCCGATGTGCCTTAGAGGCTCTCTATCGAACCCAACCAGCAGCTGCACAGCGGCGCATGATATGGACAGAATGATATTACCGAAAAAGACAAGGGAGATTGGAATGGCCATTTCTGGCTTATTAGCCGTCGTCAGCCAGTCATACCCTACCCCGAATTGTGACACACCCGGAGCTCGAACTCGCGAACTGTTTGTTAGAAGTCCACGTCTCTAACCACTGGGCCACGAGCCCGTTGCCCTGTCGGTTTTCGATCGCAATATACAATGGTTGGGGGCGCTCACCGATCATTGCGGCGCCATTGTCATCAAACCAGTCCTGGTGTTGGCGTCGTGCGTGACCAAGGACAGCCATGGCCGTCGACTGGACTGTGTCCTGCAGTTGACACCATTGGTTCTCCACGGAGGCGTTCTCGTCAGCGGAAGCGACTGGAAGGTTGTCTAGCCGTTGAGCTGGTTCATTTTTGAAATGGTGATGGTGAGTAGGCAAAGACACCAAAGCAATAATCAGCTTACGTAGGGGTCTAAGCATTGCAATTGCGGACACGGATACAACGGTCTTATCAGCAATCAGATGACAGCAGTGTTGGTTATTGATATTCATAGCTCGTCAGCATGTAGAACAGGCTTTCTCTCCATTACTCATGACCTGTCGGTAAGACTGAAATATGACCATCGCCTCCTGAATGCCATGATTTGTTGTTTCTTAATTACTATTGGATGTTCAACTTTTGCTATTCTGCCCTTATGTTACTGTACAGGCCTGATGATGAACAATCAAATGCGTACGTATGCCGGACTTGTCCACATAGTTATCATCGCCAAACTTAGTTACTTTAATTGGGCAGACGTCTGCATTTAGTTAAGGACATCCCAAATGATAAAGTAGGCGTATTGTATGTGGTCGGGGTAGGTTTATCCATGCAAGACTCCCTACTAACTTTGTTTAAGTAGGCGTTGTTCGGTTAAGTTATTCCTTTTATGTCGTACTGAAGACGTTCCTATTCTCATCTATTGCCAGTTATGCAGCCGCGGGGGAATAATAACATTGAAGTTACACAAATCGTCTCGAAAATTCGTCGAAGAGACTGATGATAAAAAGATTACTGAGAGTATCGATTATGTGAGAACTATATGAAGCGCGTTCAGTAGGTTGTATCTATTTCATGCATGTGGAATGTCAGGGAATCGGTGGTTTTCGCGTTACAACCGATGTGAAACTTGTGAGAAGGAACCAAGCCACCTTCCTTGAAATTAAATAAGATATTCGGAGAAAATAGCACGCGCTGCAGTTCAGACAGTGCGTCTGTTGGTTGGCGAATGAACCGGCAAGAATTAAACTTTAGATATTTTCTCTGTGAGCTACAAAAGCAAAATGTCTAAGAAAAACGCATAGCATAAAGGCGAGATTTATTCGTTCCTAATCCTGGTCCTGGTATTTATAGACCACTGTTAACCTGTTCTCATTCGTGAGAAGTACGCAACTAAGAAGGCCTTACAGGACCGCGCAATCTTACTTCATTTATGATTTAAGCCATTTTGACACTATCTGATACATGCTGCCTTATAAGGTGCGTCTCATTTAGCCCCGGGTAACGGAAGGCTACTACCTAGCTAAATCAAGAAACACTAGGCAATAAATAAAACACTCTTGCTCAGAGCATTACCCCCCCACATTACACGACAGGCTATTATTATTAGGCAACAATTAGAACACTTCTCCCTAACAGTGTCCTACCAAATTACCGACAAGCTACTATTACTAGGCAACAGATAAAACACTATTGCCCACAACATTATTCCAGCGCATTACACGACAAATTAATATTGTTAGGCAACGAGCTAAACACTCTTATCCCGAACGTTATCTCGCCACGGGATAGTTAAGGGTACGATGAAGGCTCCGAGTATCTACAACACATAAGCAATGCCTACTATACTTGTTTAAGTAGGCAGCGTTTTATTCATTACCCTCTAAACGTGGAGTTTGCTTTCGGACGTCGCACAACCTGCCATGACCTCAGCTTATAGAGTAAAGAATCAATCTTCTGGCTTCCTCATGCGCCACACGTAAAATCCCTGTTAACACCGTCCTCGTAAGGCAGATGCCTGTGACCAGTCGCAGACACTTGGGACCTTCAGCAGATCGTTGCCACGAAACACATTGTGAACATATGTCCTACCATTTACAAAGCAGAAGACTTGATGGTGGTGCCTCTCGACTCATTAGAATAATATCAGTGATATGGAAGACATTTATACATCTACTTTGTAGCTTATCGAAAATGTCGAGCATCGAATGTTTTCAAACAATTATGACTACTGTCTGCCATATTTGACAAGAAAACAACTACTATTTCACGCCACCATTTCCGTCGCCATACGACGTCCAAGTACTCAAAAATAACTACATAGCTGAAATAAACGATCCCCAGGGGGTTTGAAAGAAGTTTCGTCTAACATGCCTATAAGTGGCTTGATTTGGAAGACGTCTGATTACAGTGATGAAATGCCAGTAGCCAGATACCAGCCGACTGACAAAACATACCGCGTGACCTGTATTGGAAGAACGAGTAAATAACAGGTTAAACAGAACAGATCGTAGAAAACGGAAGCAAAACACAAACTGTACGGCGAAGACAGGCTAAGGAGACTGGTTAAAAAATCCTAATGACAGGGTTAAACTGACAAGGAGACTCGGGGCTGCAGTCGAATGAAAACCAGATCCTGTTGTTTTGGTCTCATTCCTGTGGAGTGTTCTTGGTCCACCTGCTATCAGACATTCCTCTTCGGTACCGAACCTGTTACGGTTGCCGCCACAACCGCCGTAGATGAGCTGCTGGCATGCTCCGGCAGTGACGTTAAAGGCGAATCTTGGCATATATGCACGACAAGGTCCTGATTCCATTGGGAGATTGCAGGGATCGATATTACCTAAAGACGGAAAGAACGGTTGAATGCGTGAAAAGTATCCGATCTACCGGGAGAGAGAATCGAGTGTTTGATAGAGTAGGAAGCTGAGGCCGTACCAAATGGTCTTTATCCTTCAATTCCACAGTACTTTAGAAGTTTACCGTAGTTGTGCTACCTCATGCAATGTCAACCGAAATTCTGGAGTGCGTTTTCGTTTTGAGAAGACTACTAAAGTAGGATTATAATATTAGTTTTCGTGCTGCAGAATCCTTAAATAATCCAGTTGTTTTGAAAAAGGAGACACGATCGCTGGAACAAGAAATTTATAAGCCTGACGTTTCGGGTTCCTGCTCGAACCCATCATCAGAGACAACAGCAGATACGGGTTGCTTCAAGATGCCAGCTTTTGAACGAACTTTCTTTTCGGTTGCTGACAAAACTGCATTCTGAAAAACTGACCACGCAGGAAGTATAAATTATTCTCATGGATTTTTGATGTCCTTATAAATTTAAATATACCTCATGGAAAACATGCATAAAAATATTTATCCATTTACTCATTTGGTAGGAAGTTACGTCTACTTCAATCTTTTGTTTAAAGCTAGGGTATAATTTCGTTTGAAAAGTTTTTACTATGAAATTTTAAGACCGTGAAACGCTCGATCATAACATCCCACGTCTCTAAATTTACTAATGTTGCTTGTAAAGATTGCAATATGGCTCAAATATACTGATATGCTCCATATTGTCTTCTCTTAATACTGTAGAGAAATGGATGACTTTCCGAACTTCGAAAATATACAACTTGTAGTTTGGAAACCCTGAATGCAAGTGTAGACGCAGGTCTGGTTTAAAATTATTCGGGCACTAGGAAAGGTTTAAAACCGAATTATACCATTCCTTCAGGCATCAAAGTAGAAGAAAACGCACTTTTATACCAACCGAATAAAGGGATGAATATTTTTGTGCATTTCCTCTATGAGATATATTTAAATTTATAAGAACATCAAAGATCAATAAGAAGGATTCAAGCTACATAAGTTGTTATTTTTTACAGATTGTAGTATACTTTACGGTAAGGGAATCCCATACTAAAAGCACAGGTACAAGCCAAAAGTCCATACACGCGTGTATCGCCGATATTCTGTCGTTGCATGGCACAGCTGCGAAGGGTTTGGCTCGTCAGTGGGTTACCCAGCGGTCACCGCGTGTTTTCTGGTGGATACTCCAATTTAGAAATTGCTGGTTTCTGATTTCTTCGGAAATTATCTACGAACTTGGAGTAGATGAGTTCATTGAAGGTCTATAGCCTCAAACCGGTCTGAGCCTATAGAACTTGAATAAACTGGTTAACTCCAAGTTCGCAGATAATTTCGGAGGAAATGAAAAAGCCACAGCGTGTAGTTTTTGCAGGCGGCCAAAAAGAAGTTCCAAAGTAACCGAATTATTATGGGATTGCTCTGCACGGCTATCAGCATTACAGTCTTACTTGAATAATATTTTCGAGTCGAAAACGGATTTCAGAACTTCGGTTAACATTTCATGAGTTAGCAATATCTACTGTAAGTAGAAGCATATACGAATCAGAAAACGTCCATATAAAGAACTTGAGAGTCTACTCCGAAGTAAGTCCGAGGATTAGAGAGGGGTTCAGGACTGAATGCTTATACCGTTAGGAATTTGTGAGACCCGATAAGCAACCACTGACTGATCAAACACAACCCCGTCTACAACGCGCGGCGTCTCACCTAAGGAGTGCCTCTAGAATGCGTCATAAAGGCCATTTATTCTAATAACTCATGCATCATTCAACACATCGAATAAGATGCTAAGCGCAGTAGAATTAAGGAAAAGTCGAAAAGACGTTAGCTAGTCAGAACATGATGCCAGCCGAGAAGCAGGAACGACAGAGCAATATCGATCTTAAGGCATGTTCAAATTTTAACTGTTTCGCACATTTGCTTCATGTTTGAGGCCGAATTGGGGAGTCAACGTCGAACATTTACAGAATAAGTTGTGTCGTCTTTAGCAAAGAACATGTTTCTTTCGAGATATGTATATATATATAATACATAGGCAGCTCACTAAAAGTGCAACAGGCCAGAGGCAGACAACTGTTTCATGTCCCTTATCGATCAGTACTTCATAGGCCCTATGTAGTGAGGTATATAAGCATGTCTAGTAGGCATGTGACCCTCACTGCATTGGCTAGGATCTCACTCGATTCCATTTCGTCCGCCCTCCAGCTTGCTACTGGCGACAACGAACGCTGCGTCATAGGAAACATATTATATGTACAGGAAATGCAGATGATTTTCTGTGAGAAACAACGGTTGCATGCAGTAGACATGTAACTATGAATGCAAGTCTATAATATTTTTCTGAGGCAAGGCAAGAACTGACCTAATGCACTTGCTGGAGTAGGCTGTGCTGCGTTTGGCATCCCTTGCGGCGAAAGACCATAGCAACTTGGTAAAACAGTGGTCATCAAAACCATCGCGAGTCTGCTCCACATGATGCCACCTGTTACCTTGTACTTACTGCTCAAATGAGGCTGCTTAAATGGGTAGACGACTAAGTTCAAGGTCATGCCCTTAATACTGATGGATACTGTTAGCGCCGTGCAACCAATGTCGTGCGCCTACATGCCTTCAGAGACGCCAAGTCAGACTAAGCAACATGCCCAGTTACTTGAGTCAGTCGAAATAACTCCCCAGTTCAGGCTAATTTGTTGATATTTTATTCACAAATTCCCAAAGGCACTTGACGGCTTGTTGGGATATTTTAGATATTGACCAATGTGAATGAGGCCGCACCAAGCGATTGTAGAACTGAAATGCAGTTCGCCGGTAAATATCATTGAATGTAGAGCAGTTGGGCTAACTTATGAAATGTCAACCAAAATTCCGGAATGCGCTTTCGCTTCGAAAAGATTAATTAGGTAGGATTTAAAAACTAGTCAACCTAATTTTGAGATTTGTTAATACCGTAAAATGACCGTTCATAAATCGTCATGTCGCCGCATTTACCAATGTGGCTCGTAAAGTAAACAATATGGGTCAAACCCATTGCTTCATTTTATGAACCCCATATGGGCTGTCTTTATTACCGTAGAGAAATGTGAGGTTTTCTGTACGCTGACAATATACGGCTTGTAGTTTAAAAGGCTGATTATTGAGGTTCAAAATTAATCGGGAATTGGAAAAGTCTTTAAAAATCGAATTATACCCTTCTTTCGATTATAGGATTGGAAAAAAACGTAATTATCTACCTGATGAGCAAACGAATGAATATTTTTATGCATTTTTTCCATGAAATATAATTGGACATGTAGGGTCATCGAATATCAATGAGAAAACTTACGGAAAACACTGGTGGACCCATTGACGAGCCGAACCCCTCGCAGATGCGTCAGGCAGCGACATAAGATTGACAAAACACGCGTATCTGGGCTTTTAACTAATACCTGTGTCGTTAGTACGGTAAATCTTTGCTTAGTTCTATACTACTGGCTGCCTGTTGGCGGTTTGTGAATGTTAAGCGGTTATTCCGCAGTAGCTGATGAATTTCAGCTCAAACATTCATATCCAAATTTGGACCGTGCCTGAAAAGGCCCGTTTCGAAAGATTTACTCCAAGTTCGCGCATTCATTTCTTTGGAAATTAAACAAGGCAAGTTGAAACTGGAGTTCGTATACCAGAAAACACACGGGGAAAGCTGGGGGACCCACTAATGAGCCGGACCCCTCGCAGCTGCCTCAGGCAGCGGCATAAGATAGGCGAAACACGCGCGTCTGGGCTTCTAGCTAATACCTGTGTAGTTAGTACGGTAAATCATTGCACAAAAACTAATGCTACATACGTAGTCATTTTTTACAGAGTGTAGTTTTCGCATGCGGCCGGACGGAAGTTCATTAGAAAGCCGGCATCCCGAGGTAACTGAAATACTAGAGAATTATGTTGCAAGCTGACAAGTTTTACAACGCTACTTAATTAATCTTTTCGAAACAAAAACGCATTTCGGAATTTCGGTTGACATCTCATGAGTTAGTTCACCTACTGTTTAAGTGGTGTCCCTATGTCCAATGCAGTGTTTAATCTGCTGCGTAATTACTCGTTTGAGGCCTAGCTGATCCTACAGAAATCGGATATGATCATTTTCTGCAATGCAGACAGAAGCTGCAATGTGGAATTCACATTCCTTTCAGATCAAGTTCCTTGGCGGTTTGAACATTCCGTAGTGATGATTGGTAGACAACAAGATCCACAAGGTCGTGGGTGTGTGGGTTTAACTCTGCTGTCTCGTCTGATCATGCCAGACCTTCTTGGGGACGCCATGACACGATTTTATGGTCATGTGAGAAAACATCGCGTGATGCAAATGAACAACAAAGCCTTTCCATACCAATGTTTCTTCGAGCACCTTGTGATTGCTGCATGTGGGTGCTGACGGAGTGAACTGTGATGGCGTGCGCCTGCGGGGTAAAATCCACTGTCTCGTCTGATCAGGTCTCTGCCCTCGGCACAACCCGTGAATGAGTAATGTTCAGGTCGCACATGCATCGATGATTGACTGACTGCAGAGCAGAATGACGAACGTCCCCCCTCCCCTCCAGCAGGTCTCCTCACGGGCTTTGCCCCAACTTACTTTCGTACAGCAGTCTGTCAGCTGAAAGACGACTGTTTTCATTGAAATCGGGCTAGGAGAAACGATGTTAGGATGTATGTGGACCAGATTAACTGTGGCGGCGTAGGATTGTTGTGTGTCAAATTGTCTGTCTGGTCTGTTAATGTTATTAAATCTCCACTCTTGGTGGAGCAATGAATAACAGAGTTCAGTTCAGGTACACGTCTGAGACCGATTGAATGATTGGAAGACTGTGAGATGCCGAACGACATGGGTTTGTTTAGCTAACTCGCCCGTCTCATCTACTTCTGATCATGAGTGACCTTAGAAATCTGTTGCTCGGACCAGACAAATGGAGGTATTTAGTTGTGAGATTTCACTAACCAAATTAAAACTTCTCGCAACATTCCCCGCGTATTTGTCCCGAGAAGTGTGACCCTAAAAAATCCCGATTAACAGCGTCCCTGTACAAATGGTGACCTTGCCACACAGTCCAAAAGGACATGTATCCTATCACTAGCTCCACAAAACAAAATAATTCTCGACAGTTTTGCATCTTTCCTGCGTATTAGGCGTCAGGAACGACTTATGAACTTGTAGTTAAAATTCCTCCTCTTCGGATAACTCGCTTTAGGACAGACTATACACCTTCGACGGTCCATTCCTGCTCTCAGGACAAAAACGGGCATTTCCTTTTCACATTTGAGTGCTAAGGACTAAAACGAAGTTCTTCGAAATGATGGGTAACTCGAAAACCTGCTTAATTCACCTAGCAAAGCGTGCTTTCACCCGTGCTTCTTCTAGCTGCATATACGAGGGATGTGCAAATCTGTGTGAAGTCAATGGTGTCCAGGCTGTGTGGGACCACTTTTTTATTTAATCTCTTGATAAGATTAAGTTTTCACTCGCAGACAGGACTTTGATCATCGGTACTCAGGTAAGGCATGAATCGACGACAGATTGACTACCGAGATGAAGGACGGACGTCCCACCCCCAACAGGGTTCATCATGGACTACTTTGTAACCGACCTTACATTGCAGTTCACACAGGAGTCTATCAGTTGAAAGAAATCATCCAAGTTCTCTTCAAACTCAAGGCGGATAGTGAAGGTGTGGGTCTGTGAGATCGCCAATCTTGGAATGTTCTTGGAAAACCAGGGCTCAGTTCAAAATATATGAATCCGGCTGACCGTAATTCAGAGAACGATATGCTGTAATGGATCAGCCTAAGGCTTCGGTGGGAAATATTGAACTATTTGACAAATAGCGCTTTTTCAGAATTGCGAAAATTCCCATTGTAAAATTCAAAAGGCAATTTGGCAAGCATACGTCTGCTTTCGATAAATTCTCTTCAGGCCTGTACATTTATATTGCTATTGAAGTAATGAATTAAAAGATACGGGCGAGTAGATAATTAAGATGTAACTCGGGTTTGGAGAGGGGAGTGGGAGAAAGAAGCGCCACAATTCCAGTCAGAGCCCGGGAGAAGGTGGGTCCCGGCGAAGGTATTTACATGCGGGTGGTTGGCTTGGTGGCATTGAACCATGGTAACTGTGGGACCTGTACGAAGTTCTACCGTGCGCATAGGACCGGTCGGCGTAGCGTGATTGCAGCCGCCTCGGCCGTAGCCAACAAGCGCTGCCCAAGCAGTTTTGGATAGCTTGATGGGACCTTGTAAATCACTCTGAAGGCCTCGTTGGTGTCTACGCGGTGGTCTTTGTCTACCATATGCTCGAGGATCGAGCTGTTGATGTTCTTTATTTGTCCCTTTCCTAGCCATGCTGGAGGGTATTCTTTTATCCTTTCGGACAAACGCCGGCCCGTGCGACCACAATATATTCTGCCCCACAGGATCAGGTGAAGGAGTAAATACACATGGAGGTGGTCTGAGCTGGTAGTTTGTCCTTGCCCTTTCCGTGTAGGATGGGACTGTTGGAGAACAGTACACGGGTGTCAGCTGCTGGAAAGGTCTGCGAGACAGCTTGAGTAAGACGTCTTCTTAAGAGCTCACTTTGTGCATCCCCTTGGAATGGGACCCTGATAAAAAGCCTTTTCCTTCTTGCCGTCAGTATCAGGGGCTTTTGCGGTCTTTCGGCCATGTTCTTAGTAATGAATCAATCAGGATACCTGTTTTGGCGAAAGAGGCTTTCGATGGTCTTCAGCTCCTTCTCAACGCTATCAGCTGAGCAGATTCTTCTTACTCTTTCTTTCAAACACCGGACTAAATTACGTTTAACGTTTAGCGGTACGAAACTCCCAAAATGGGTGTATTTTCCGGACCACGTTTTTTTGCGATAGACGCTGCGTCGAATGCTGCCGTCAGGTCTTCTACTCAGAAGCACATCCAGAAAGGGAAGTGAACCGGACTGTTCTTCTTCCAGAGTGAATGTTATTGATGGGTACGCCTGATTTATATCATCCAGTAGAATTGATATGTCACTTAGTTTCGGTGTAATCGCGAATATATCATCCACGTGCCGCTCATAGTATCTTAAACCGTTGATCTGGTGACGTAGCTGAAAGCTTCTAACTTTCCAATAAATATATTCGCCAAAAGCGGGCCAAGGGGCGAGCCCATTGCTACGCCGTCCATCTGCCTATATAGATTGTTGACGAATACGAACTGCACGTTCAAGGTACACCTTAATAACAATTCCTTGAGGGCATTCACTGGCATTCATATATTATGTTGATTGTCGGTAATGAAATCACATAGGTAGTTGACCGTTTCCGTTATCGGTACGTTCGTAGAAAGGGACGAGACATCTAATGAAAACATGACCATTTCGTTCAGATCGAAGACTTTCACGTCGTTAATGAATTCAAAAGTATTTCGATAGCTATGTGACGCTAGTTGATACTGCAGAGGCTTAAGTTTCTCCGCCAGCCATTTCGCTATTGCATGGTACGGCGAGTTCCTCATATCGAGGATTGGACGAACCGGTACGCCATCTTTGTGGATCTTCGGTAAACTATATAATCGAGGTATATGCGTACCGACGGGTCGGAGGCGCTCTACGTAGTGTTCGCTTACTCAATCATCGGCCTGAAGTCCTTTTCAAGCAGTCAGTCAGTTTGCTTCAGTCTCATCTGTACCGTTCTTCTCCTTCTCTGTCTTTCGGAACTTTTCCTGATCCGACAGAATTGACTGTATTTTCGTAATATAGTCTACTCTGTCCATTTTTGGAATATAGTCTACTCTGTCCATCAGAAGTATTTACTTGCATTTTAACTCGAATCACATGTGATTAGATGGAAAGTCATAGAAAGTTGTTCATTGCAGTTCAGTCGAAAACTGCTTCCAAATATTTGCGGAATGACTGCACCTATGTGAGCGACTCCGTTATTCAATGCTTTGGCAAGCACTAAGCAGCACATATTTCAGTGAAGGTCAGGTTCGGTTTCATCTCGCAGACGTAACCGCATTCGCAGGAGAAGCAAGTTTGGAGACGTGAGTATTCGCGATTGACTATAACAGATTTCAGACTGCATATTTACCTGCCCACATTCACAAATGTCAAATTTTATCATTGTACAATTGCAGACATGTTGTTGATAGGGACAGTAGTATTGTTTAAATTCAAATCCGTTTTAAAGTCACGGGCCAGACGGGTAAATTTTGTCTCAAGAATTTGTAACTCCTTTCAGACGAACTGAATACCCCGACAGAACGAAACCGATGGCGAATCACGACTGAGGAATTTTGATGTAATTTTCACTGAAGTTAGCAAGAATGAGCCCTCAAAATCCTCATGCAACCTTGTCTGCAACCGTTCGGTGGGTGCTTTTAGGGAAACGAACACTGCTGCGTTTGAACGACGTAAAAAAGAGTTATTTTAGCACAACATACGGCATTAAAAAACTGCATAAAAACCGTTTGACTGCCTGTCAGCCTACGTATCTGATGGTATTTTGCGCAAATAAAAATCTCCATGAATGTGTTCACCTTCTTTTACAACCGTTCAAGTGGACTTAAATTTTTTTAAAAAGTACTCTGTCCGACCACATTTTCTCTGCAGTAAACAAATCGGATGTAGTCTTTACAGCAATTTATCCTGATTTTTATCAATAGTCATAAAAATGTGATTCCCAAGTGACTTATCAAAAGAAAAGGAGGCGTTCACCGGGAGTGGTATATTGGAGGTCCAGCTTTTCGAGTAGTTGTTTCGTCTATCCACTATCAGAGAATGGGAAGTCATGCGCACAGCTCTAGATGGGGTCGCAAAGTACAAGGGGACGAGTATGGACCGGTGAGCATTCTCTAGCATAGTTAATAAGTCCAATCGCGACTTGTAGGACAACGAGCCCTTGGTTCAATGGTTAGAACGTTGGACTTATTTACTAACAGGTCGCGAGATCAAGTCCCAGGCGTTCTGCACTTCGGGGTTGCGTGAGGATGGCCGATGACGGCTGACAAGCCCGAAACTGACGTTACAGCCTACATTGTCTTTGCTAATAATGTTATTTCACACTTATCACCATCTTACGACTAGGTCGAACGTCCTGTGATAATAGCGAAAATTCTGGACGGGACAGTTCAGAGGGGCCTAGCCCATGAATTTTGGAAAGCAGAGCGACTGTAGGTGAAGACTGGCAGTAGTGAATGAGTGAAAAGCAAAGTCTAAAACGCGTTTAACGAATTTTGACTAGAAAGTAGACTTCTGAGGACAATCGAACGCTTAGTCAGATAGTTCCGTTATAGAAACCATTGGAAGGCGTGGTTGGTGTTACAGGAGTCAGAAGAAACACGTCAGAAATCGCGGAGGCCAGAAGGACCGGTAACGACCATGGTGTATGCGGTCTGTAGGTGATTGGAGGTGAGAAACCGGATAAACATCAAGCGGGACCGACACCGAGACACGGCAGTCAGTCTTAGCGTTGGATGGCATGAACTGGGAGAACGCGGCGGTCGAGAGCAGAGTATAGGACCTGCTGGTAGGCGACCTCATGCGATGAGGGTGGACAGATTAGGTCAGATTGTTTTGGACGGCGGGAAGTCTGAGAAAGCAGCACTCATGCTATCCGGGAGAATGCATGATAGGATCAGATGTCTCTGACGCACACCTTATCGAACTGTCAAGACGGTCAGTAGCAGATTGAGAGATAGAAAACTGGCCTTCACCGGCAGAGGCGTATTGAACGTCTGACGTTTCGAGTAGTTGTTTCGTCTGTCCGTCTTCAGAGACTGGGAAGTCATGCGCACACCTCTCCTTTGTATGGTGTGTGACCCGCCAATGACGCCTATGGAGAGCTGCTGAGCTCACCCATTCCCGATCTACTGCTGACAATGGAAGAAGAAGAAGAAGTGGGAGACAAACTTCCATTCTTGGGTGTTCTCGGTAGCTGTCAACCAAACAGCAAACCGATTAACGTGCTGCAAACGCCGCAACTACTCATTGCACACAAAGGAAGTTGTGTACGCACGTTATATCAGGGGGCGTAAATGTATTGCAGCACGTCAGCCGCAAAACTGGGCCAACGGCCATCCGCGAGCATTTGTTGGACGGAGCCGAAGGTAACCAAGGAAACAGAATAAAGAACATAGTCAGTCAAAATCGTGGTGGAGCAATCCGTACAGTAAAGGGATCTCCGAAGCCGTGGCTAGATCACTCGTGCCACTCGGAATAAGGCTTGCCCACAGGTTTGACTCAACAATCCGCTGCAAGTGACGCGGCGAAAAGGTTCGATCCCTTAGCAGGAAATGTCCGCCGTGGTCTACCGACTTCACTGCAGCCGCGAATGGTGCAACTACGTTGGGGAAACCGGCCAACGGCTACAAACGCGAATGTACGAGCATAAGTTGGCCGTGCGACGTCGGAGGCAACAACCCATGCCGCACAAATGGGACACATCTTCAACTTTCAAGCCGTTGAGATTGTGCGTCGCGGTAATGATCATACAACAAGGCAGGTGCAAGAAGTCTGGATGTCCACCGACTGTTCTATCAACCGCCAAATCAACTTGCCTCCCCTTATTTGACATTACGAACCACCTTAACGGCGGACAGTCACGGCGCGAGACAATTAAGGCCGTCAGCTATCTCCGCGACCGACGAGGGAGGGAACTATTCAGGTCACGGTGACATGCAGGTTAGATGCAGCCACACAGGCGTCACTGGCGGACCACACATCAAAGTGCGCCATATAAGGGGAGCTGCGCGCATGACTTCCCAGTCTCTGATGGTGGGTAAACGAAAGGGGGAAGTAGAAGGTTCGTGGACCTACTAGGATCCGACTCGCATGCTTCATTCTTTACATACAACGGAGGTAACGCGATATCAAGGTTCTGTCTCGGAAAAAAACAGTCAGGTTTTACGTCAAGTGTAATAGGTCGCACTCAAAAACCACACGCTCAAAAAATGACTGCTTATGTGGCATGCTTTTTTCGCACTGATTTTTGATGCGCTTAAAAGTTCAATTATATGACACGGAAAAACATAAATAAAATAGTCATTCTTTACTCATTCGGAATAAAAATTACATTTTCCTCCAATTTTGTAGTCGAAGAAAGCGTATAATTCAGTTTTCATTAAAGTTTTCAATTCCCAAATAGTGTTGAATTCCACCTGCCGTAAAACTTGCATTCAGGATTTCCAATCTACAAGGCGTAAATTTTCTGCGCACAGCAACCAATACATCTCTCAACGATATTAAGAGGAGAACATACGCGTTTCATAACATTTAGCAGTGGATTTGAGCAATATTATGAATGCAGAGAAACCAGGTTTTATGATCGAGCCTTTCACGGTCTTACAAAAAGCTCACAATTAGAGACTTAATCAAACCGGATTATACGCTTTCCTCAATTAAAAAATTGGAAGAGAATGTAATTTTCCACCGAATGATTAAAAGAATGTCCATTTTTGTGTATGTTTTCCGTGAAGTATAATTGGCGTATGTTAGAAAGTTCCCATTTCTGGCTTCTTCGCCCATGTCCGTAATAATTCTCCGTCCAGAAGAGTGAGATGATGATGGCGATGACCATGTCTTTCTCGGTAATATCATTCTGCCCAAATGATAATGATGGTGATGAGGTGACTAAAATAAGAAGTTTATTAGTCTGGCGCTTCGGTTTCCCACTCAAGCCCATCACCAGAGGCGGTGGTGGAGACACAAAGACTGCAGTTTTTATAGTACGTCGTTGCCGTGGGCCACATACGTATTATAATTAACAGTTCCCTTAGTTATCGCTGGGGGTCGTAATAAAGGCGTTGGTGGCTCGTCATTCCGCGTCCGAGTCGTTAACTGTGGCAATTTTTATCATCCGTGTTAGATGTTGACGTGATGATTACTCGACAATTCGGCGCGCTGTCACCGGGATCGTTGATCGTCCACGCCCTCCCTATTGGACTGATTCTCCTGCTCAGGGAGTGTCTCAGCACTGCAGATGGTGCCGGGAGGTTATTGTACTTGTTGATGGATTGTCGGCTTGAGAACCATGAATCGAGTGGCTTGCGGCTTACGCAGCTGCTAGCTCTTGAGAGGATTCCGACCCCTCGAAACTTTGAAATATGGCCGGGATCCGTGGAATGAACTGTTACCTGAGAGCTGGAGTCTTCACTCCTTACTGCTGCTGCGTGTTCAGCCATGCGCTTCCGGAGTATTCTCCCAGGTAAAAAAAGAAGCATGCATTCCTACATTGTTTAATTTGCGAGGCCCGGTCAGTGAAGTCCTAGAGGGTCGTTTTAATTCTCTTATTACGACCACGCACCCAACAGCACCGAAATACTGGCATTTAAGACGTCTTAAACGTACATTTTGGCCCACAATGTTTCTTATGGAGCTAGTTTTATTAGTCGGACGGCTATGCGCCTAAGCAAATGAATGCAATGCTCCATCCTACTGGGCTAAGTCGAGTCATGCAAAAGTCTGCTAATAGGGATATCATGTTTCACCTGGCTGAAAACGGTAATCGAGAAAACGTCAGTCAAGCATTTTAAACTGTTCGATGTGTCAGCGCGATACTCTGGATTTCTGCGACGCGCATACTGGCGAGATAGAGGCGATCAGTCAACTTAACTTTGCGCTTTTACAAAGACATTTATCAAAGTTCTCCCTATAGTTACCCTGGTTTAAGCTGAGCTCCAACTTGTCTTCCCCTAATCGAACCACATCACGACAAAACAATTCGACAGATGTGTTTTTCAGAATACTTGTCATACAGTAGGTGGGCTGACTCATGAAATGTCAACCAAAATTCTGAATTACGTTTCATCCTGCAGCGCGATTCTATAATAATTCAGTTACCCCAGGATGCCGGCTTTCGAAAGAATATTTTTCCGGATGCATGAAAAAAAACTATACTCTGTAAAAATGACTACATATTTAGCATAAATTTTTCTCATTGATTTTCGATGCCCTTAAAGATTCAATTTTATTTCATGGTTAATCATGCACAGAAAAATTTCTTTTTTGGCTCATTCAGGTGAAAATTACGTCTTTTTAAATTCACACTCGAACGAAGGGTATAATTAGGTTTTATAATACTTTTATAATTCCCAAATAATTTTGAACACACACTGCCGTTACACTTGCACTCAGGGTTCCCAACCTACAAGAGTTATAATTTCTGTGAACGGAAGATTGTACATTTCTCTGTGGTAATAATGGGGAGTAATATAGGGTTTATAAAATTTGGCATTTGATTTGATCCATATTGCTAATTTTACAATCCAAATCGGTAAAGGCAGATACATGACGTTTTATAAACGGCCATTTCACGGTATTAAAAAGTATCACAATTATAAGCCTTTTTAAAACCGAATTATTCCCTTTTTCCTTAGTATATGCAATTGGAAGGCGACGTGATTTTTTACTGAATGAGCAAAAGAATGAATATTTGTATGCATCAAAATGACTGAAAAAATGCATGCTAAATAGGTAATCATTGTTTGCGGAGTATGGAGTTTGGATGCAGCCGAAAAGGAGTTCATTTGAAAGCCGGCATCCTGGGATAACGGAATACTTATAGAATTATGCTGCAAAATGCTTAGTTTCACAACCCTACTTAATTACTCTTTTCGAAACGAAAATTCATTTCGGAACTTTGGTTGACATTTAATGAGTTATCCCAGCCACTGTACGTTTCGGTCTACCCAAAACATTCGGTTTTAGGATTGCTCACCTAAAGAAGTCTGATTGGCCGTTGGTGGACATGGTTCACGCATAGTGCTGCAAATATCATCGTGACCTACGACACAAACAGCTGGCAACCGCCGAATTCCTCACCGTGAACTTCCTACCCTACTCCCTTATTGCGTCTCGAGAAGGGCTTACTGGAAAGAAGCAGAGACTCAAGGGCCATGATCCTGAACACCATCCCTCGGTCTTTTTGTAAGATGCCGCTGGAATCCTCCAAACCTGAACACGGGTCTTCGATTGGTCGGTACCCCCTATGACTGTCGCTTGATCTGTTGCTAGTACTGCCATCGACGATGGACAACTACACGGGTTTGAAGACTCAGAATAGGTAGCAACTCGCTCCAGTGATTGAATGGGTCTATTCCTCATCCTCTTTTCTGCTCTACTCAAAAATGATTAATCGATAAAATATCGGAATTAACATTGACGTATGCCTCATGCGCGCCGAAATTCCAATCTCACCCGGTTAATCGTCTATAATCAAATTACTACCAAAATATCATATTTGCCATTCATTGACCCAGTTCCTTCGTCTGCTCTAAAGCATTCTGTGCTTCCTTAACAAATGAAGCCCATTCAAATCAAACGTCGGCAATTTACTTTAATAGGCTACTTTTACTTGGATGGATTCACCGGCCCGCCAGACTCTCTTTCCTTCTTTATGCGTGAAGATAACATTTTGCACCTTCTATGCAAGTGAAGCATTTCGATGAATGTGTGTTTAAATATTTGATGCAGTACAAAACAGTTCACCTAGCGGGTCCAGATGTTT
Organism: Spirometra erinaceieuropaei; assembly: GCA_902702965.1. Classification (NCBI taxonomy): domain Eukaryota; kingdom Metazoa; phylum Platyhelminthes; class Cestoda; order Diphyllobothriidea; family Diphyllobothriidae; genus Spirometra; species Spirometra erinaceieuropaei. The sequence continues at coordinate 466,236 of CACRXP010000414.1, read as the reverse complement.
GCTAATTTAACCGTCTCGATTTTGCTGAGGCCCGTCAATTGGTCGGTTATTGTTAAGAGGCACGACAGGAACCAAAAAGATGAAAGCGTCCATCCTCCTGACGGTTGATTTCCCGCGCCGGTCGGCGTGGTGACGATGTGAAGATGAGAAGACGAAGATGCGATCACTAGAATAAGAAATTCATTGGCCTGACGTTTCGGATTCTCATCCGAATCCATCATCAGAGACATTAGCAGATAAAGGTGATGGTGGCACAAAGCGTGAAGTATTGATAGCACATGGCTGCCGTGGGACCGTATGCGCACTGCCTTTAGCAGTTCTCGCAATCACCGCTGGGGTCGTAATTGATGCAGTGGTGGCTTGTCGGTCCGAGTCCGAGCAGTTAATGGCCGTGATTTCGTCGTCCGTGCTGGATGCTGATGTGAAGATTGCTCGGCAAACTGGCTCGCTGTCACTGTGATAATTGCTCGCCCACGCCGTCCCCACGTGACCGATTCTCCTGCCCAGGGAAAATCTAAGCACGGAATATGGTAACGGGAGGTCATTGTGCTTGTTGATGGATTGCGGGCCTGAGAACCATGACTCGAGCAGCTGGCAGCTCACGCGGTTGGCACCCCTTGCGAGGGTTTCGGCCTCTTGAAATTTCAAAATATGGCCATGTCCCGGTTCTCGTATGCACTGTTTGACAAAGTTGTGCTCTCATTACCCGTCGAAGATATTGTAATTCAGCAACCTTGTCTTCCATTTCACTGCAGTGCGTCTCAACGCGCCGGTATAAAGCCCTTACGCAACTGAGTTTATGACTGATCGGGTGGTTGCTATTGAAGTTCATTATTTGCGCCGTATTTGTCACTTTCCTGAACACTTTGGTTTTTAGGTCATCACAATCTTTGCGGCAGACGAGGACATCCAGGAAGGCCAGCTGATTGTTTTCCTCCTCCTCCTCCTCCTCCTCCTCCTCCTCCTCCATCGTAAATTGAATGTCCGGGAAAACGACGTTTAGATGTTCTTTGAATGTCAGCACCTGATCCCGTTCGATGACGACGAAGGTGTCATCCACAATTTCGGTCTTTGATGTTGGAAAACCAGCGACTTTAGACGTTGTAGGACCGCCTTGGCTATGAGTCCCGAAATCGGCGAACCCATTGACTTTTCCTTCACCTGCTCGTAGATTGTTCCGTCGAACGAAAAGTACGTCTTGAGACAGAAGTTCAGGAGCTGGATGATTTAGGCGTGTCCGAAGCGATTCTCCGTTTTGTCGTATTTCTCTCGTAGGAGTAGTTTGATGGTCTCGACTGCCTGGTCCTGTGGGATAGAAGTAAAAAGGAACGTGTCCTAGGGTACGATAACGAGGTCGTTGTGGACCCTGAGTTCCTTAAGAGCATCGCGCTTGACCTTGAAAAGCACGTCGCGCGGCCTATTAGCCATGAGGAGGGGGGACACTTGTTGTCGAAGGAGGTTCTTCGTTTCATCTGTCGCTCCCGTCTGGCTGAGGATTGATTCCACAGCTGCGATCATGTTGGCAGGTTTGGCATCGGCTCTGTTGAATGAGGCCTCATGCCGTAAAACCTGCATTTGTTCGTCCGTCAGCCCCTTTGGCGACAAGATGTGCACCAGTTTGTCATTCTTGGATGACATTGGAGCAGACAGCTTACGAAATTTGCTTTCTAGGGCTGCTTCGCGGGTTCGTTCGGCCAGCCTCTGCTGAAGCAGTTTTATGCCGTCCTCGCCCATGAACTCGCAGCACCTTGCTTTCTATTGGTCAATCCTCTGACGGTATTTGCGAATCCGTGAGTGACAGTCTTGAAGGAGCACTCGGATCATTCGCTGGTCGTGCTGAAGTACTGCGCGTCTCGCTAGCTATGTGCTGACCGGAGGTTTGTATGAAACGCACTACAGCAGCACATTGTTGTCGAGACACCTGCACAGTAATCCAATCTGTGCATATGTAGACGACTCTCGAAGGGCAAAGGTTTCCCACCGTCGAGCCGATCAGAGCGCTTCGCGCCCAAAAATATTGCTGATAGAAGCGAACAGGTAAGTTCCAGGTAGCAGTTCAGAGGACGAAGATGCGATCACTGGTCACTGATGTGAAGATGGTCTGCGTTCTCGCCCGCGCTGATTGGATGTAGGTAGGCATGACTCGCGTGTGAACTCGCAAATAGCGTCGTGACCCATGGCACCAACAGCTGACGCCCAACGAATTCCACACCACGAACTCCCCACCTTATTCTCCCGGAAAGCCTCAAGAACGGTTAATTGGAATGAGTCAGCGATTCTGATGTTATGGTTCCAGACATCGTCCCTCCATGTTCGTGTAAAATGGTGCTGACATCCTTGACCCTACCAACTGCCAGAGGGTCACCTTCGCTTTGCAAATAATACGCAGCTACAATATCCAAAGCTAAAATGATATTCGCGGGTTTTGTAGTCGAAACTGTAAAGGATAATGGCAGTGCATTGTCATGAGAGCATAAGTCATAAATGCTTACTGATACTGCCCTGGTTATCGAAACACAGTAAGAAAGTGTGTGAAGTGGTTGGTTAAGCGACAGTGGCGTATAAGAACGCCTGAATGAGGGCTCACATAATGTACCACATTGAGGTCATGATGTAAACGGCCAAAGGGGGAGGGGCGATGGAGAACGATCTCCCAATAATTAGGTGTCAGTTGGCTGTCAGTAGGTGTCATATAAGTTCATAAAACGAGGACAGGCAAGGAAGGAGACGGTAAACACATATTTCTCCGTTTCTCACTCTATCGCGTAACCATACCCCTCAGAAGGCGGATGCCAAGATCAGAGGTATAAGAAGGGAAAGATAAATAACAGTGTAGGGCTAATCAGACGGTGCCAGGCCGCAGTTGGGCGAAAGCCTGAGCTTGACGACTGGGCACGGCTTTTGGGGACTGGTTTAAATTCACACATCTGCTGGCATTCCAGCAGAGTTAGAAACCGATTGTCGTTACCGCCACATCCGCCGAAGAAAAACGGCACAAATTTTCCGGCAGTGAAGTTGAAGGTGAAATTTGGAAACTTTGCTTTACAAAATCCTTTTATAGCCATCGGCAGCATACAGACGTCAGCAGGAACTAAAGCGAAATAAACGGCCTTACGAAGAGGAAATTGGAATTAATCAAAAATTGAGCAGGTGATGTAAGTCATGAAACGTTGTGGTTGAAATTCGAGTTGACAGTGCTGTTGCAAGCATTGCTGTTGCTATGCTTGTCTTTTTGGGATTTATTTAAGAGAGATTGGCGAGTGAACGTTCCTTTCGGTAAATTCTCATCAGGCCAATACAATTACATAGGGCGGGGTAGAGTGAGTGAAACAAAATCGATAAAAGTTAGGTTTTAAATTATAGGCTCGGCAAGAGCGGAAGGGCGCCGAAAGTTGCATGTGGTTAGTCAACCTTTGACCACGGTAAGCGCGGAGCCTGAACAAGGTTCTTTTGGGCGCATAGGGTCGGTTTTCGTAACCTTATGGCGGCCGCTTCTGCTGTTGCTAGCAGGCGCTGGCCCAGTAGCTTAGGGTAGCTCGAGGGGACCTTGTAAATCACACGAAATGCTTCGGTGGGGTCCACACGATGCCCTGAGTCCACTGCATGCGCAAGGATGGCGCTGTCTATTCTCCTAGTTTCACCCTTTGCCAGCCATGCGGGAAGGTGCTCTCGTATTCTTTTGGAAAGGCGCCGACTCGTACGACCAATATAACCTGCTCCACAGGAGCAAGTGAATGAGTAGATGCACATTGAGGCGGTCTGAGGTGGCAGCCTATCCTTCCCTTCTCCGCGTAGAATAGGGTTAATGGAGAATGATATGCGAACCCTTGCTGCTGGGAAGGTTCCCGAGAATTTACCGAAAGGAACGTTCACTCGCCAATCTCTCTTCTGAATATAGTGATGGGGATTTTCACACATTTATTTAAGAAGCGGAAAACCCATTACTACCAAAGAATTAATCCCAAATCTGTCCTACGAAGGCAAAACCGGCAGTTTCATGCACACTTTGATGATTCCTGATTTTTACATACTTCTCTACGTTGTTATAAGTAGAAAGTTTTTACAAATGGCTGGTGAATAGTTTGGGGTAAGGCGATAGCATACTAATAACACAGTTACTAGCCAGAAGCCCATATACGCGTGTTTCGCCGATGCTCTGTCACTGCATGGTTGAGCTGCGAAGGGTTCGGCTTGTCAGTTGGTCCCCCAGCATTTCCCGTGTGTTTTCTGGTAGATACTCCAATTTAGAAAATGTCGCTTTTTAATTTCCTCAGAAAATATCTACGAAATTATCTACTCCAACTCCGTAGATAATTTCTGAGGAAAGTAAAAGCAAAAATATCTAAACTGGGGGCTCAGGTGAGCTATCAAGCCAAATAGCCACAACTCGACTACTGTAGGAACGCAAGTATTTCAAGAACTCAAAAAATTTTAACAAAGCAAGGGGAAAAGTTAATCTGATTGGTGTGAGGCTGGTCGGCCGTAACGTAATTTTAATGTCTGGTAGATTTTGTTCCTTTCGATATTTTTATAAAAAATAGGGAGCTCAAGGTCGCTAGTCTAACTTTCCCTTAATAAACTTGAAGTGAGCTAAATTGCTATGAAACTAGTCAGTTTGGAGAGTCATGTCTGGTAAATTTTGTTGCCCAGACAAATTGACTTTACTTCGTCGTCAACGTTCTCCAAAACGCCCTCAACTTAGTGAGCTGTCTCCTGGCACCTTTTTCATCACCGTGAAAGTATAATACAGCAAAAGATGTCGAAAAAGATTTCGATAGGATAAAGAAATGATGCAATTGCAATATGTAAGCTGAGAAGTTTAAGAGTAGGACTTTACCTAGTTGGCCACGCGTACAAACTCTTCAATTAAGCTTATTTCTGAAGTTGATATATGGTGTAAATAGGAAGCTCTTGGCAGCAGTTTTATGAGCTGGGAAATCTACTCACCTGTGACATTTTTCGGAGGAGGTTGTGTAGATGAAGAACAGCCCTCGCAGACCATTAAGACAGTCGTCAGCAAAGCTGCCGCAAGACTGATCCACATGTTGAGGCTAGTCACCTTGCACGGGCAGCTCGAACGAGACTTTATATTGGCTGGACAGCTGCGTTGAAGGTCATGCACCTATTTGAGGAGCACAGCAAATGAAACGCGCGGGTCGTTTTTAAGGCGTTAGGGTAGGCCTAAGAACGTGGTCGACTACATGCGCATGAACCATGCAGTGGGGTGGAGGGATACGGTAGTCATTGGCTAAATGCAGGGTTGCTCGGGTCAGGGTTAGTGTTGGGATCAGAGATCTGCGGGTTATGGTCAAGGGAAGCGTGTGGGTTAGGACTACGGCGAAGGTGCCCCCTTCCCCGGTAGGCAGCACAAGACCACTTACATTACGGCGGTCCTTAATCCCATGTCAAACAAAATGGAAAATGTCATTCTGAATGCGCATTCTTATCCGCTGCCTTGGCGTGTTCAAACCACGTGTCACACAATCGACAACGTCGATAGTAAATGGTAGAGCAACTAATAACGCATACTTATGTCTTTCATGACATTACGACTTTAAGTCATTCCAACAAATGCATTGATTGGCAATGTTGAAGTTCCGATCAATTGTCAGCGAAAGGATCGGATAGGTAAACACATGGGCTGCAATCAGCCCAAATGTAAATTGTTCAAAAGTTTACAAAACGTGTCTTATGTCTAAGGCAGTATTGATGTATTTGACACAGGCAGACCTTGCATAAATCACGATGCCCTCCATTTGACACTAGTTCGGGAGAAATGCCTTCAGACAAGTTTGCAAAACGCTTGCCTATTTGACTGAAAGCCATAAGAGATAGCGGCATCATCGCAGAAAAGCGCCGCGTGCAGTTCCTTCTGCTTGCACAGCAATAAAAGTGGCCTTCTGACCGTGACGCCTTTCAAAATTTGTATGCGATCACATTGTATTAAAAATTCGACATGTTCAACAACTTTGATCGTTCTGAGAAATATATACTTGCAGGTAATACCTCACTAATGGTGGCCTTTGGAAGGGTGGATAGGAAAGGGGAATGAAATTGCGTTGTCTGTCACACATCCAGTTACCAGAGTCTGATTCCTCATCTACAAGACAAACGTCGCTTTTAAATTAGGTCGGACTGATCAACAAACGTGGATCCGTGATCCAAGTGAGCAGGCGACAGACGATTCAAAAGCCCACATTTTTAGACGGATTGGATTTTTTTCCAAACGAAACTAACTTTGATTTGCCGATAGTCATTATACTGTCGCATAAATTTTTAAAGACTAATTCAGTCGATGGCGGAGTGAGAGAGAGAGAGAAAATGCTGTTTGCCAGGATATTAGAGGTATGCCTGTAGTTCCATCTGTACGCACGGAGACCGAGCTAATCCCTATCCAGAAGACGAACGTGATTTAAAGTTGGGAGTTAATGTATATTCATATATATTCGCAGTCTGTACTATGTGCTTAAAAACGATCATAAGACCCGGATATTTATGAACTCTCCAATTCATTCGCACCCCGTTTCTAAATGACTGACAATTGCATACTTAATCGTTCATTAACATATTGTAGCTTGTAATAAGAATGTTCTGAAGGCAAACAGGACGTAAAAGGCTATTCTGAGATCGGGCCAGATTGGTGAAAACCGCGCTTTGATAATTGCCAAATAAAACCCCGCTATCTTGCAAAAGGGTTAGAGGATCATCAGTATCTCTCCGTTTTCGAACTTTCTTTAACAGATGCAGCAGCTTTCAGAAGAGGCTTGTCGTCAACGGCCACCATTATGATGCATGTCGTCCTTGTTCAAAACCCTGTCGCATCAAGACCATTCGTCCTTGCAACAAGGAATGAGGTTTTAAACAAATCAAATGACGTCTAGCCCGAAAGGCCTAGACATACCCTTCATCATGGAAGTAGCGTTAACGCATTGCCAGGCTCTAGTGGCTAATGTGGTATGTTTCATGAGTGAAGACTATTAAAGGTGAAACTGAAAATCACGTCTTAGTTGCAAATCTCGTAGTCCAAGATATGGTTGACAGGCCAAACGAGACATTGATTTACTTCGATTTTTTATTAGTCACTCATGGAGTTGATTGTGATGTGCTTGGTTAGTTTCAAGGTTACAACGTGTGAAAACACCTTTTTATCTGGTCCTTAAACCAAATGAAATGACACTCTACTAAAACGTTGTAATCAACACATTTTTAGAGGTTAATTTCATAAAACTCGAAACCATCATGCAGACAGACGAAATGATTATTGAGACAAGCATTTCTTGATCCTATCGCTTCGGGTGCTTTGTATGAATAACACCGATTTCGGAGGAACGCAGTTTTGAGAGACGGTTTTGATTGATGGCTTGTGTTTGCGAAACATGTGACTTGCAAGCTCAATGCATTAGACTGAGAAGTAAGAAAGACATTATTTCCAGAGGCAAGATTCATATCCAATGCTGGAATCGTTGTATCGTATGAGATGTTTGCCGCTCGTCCATTGACGGTTTTAATATACTGATGCAACTTTTTGGGATAATTTTTCAACGCAGGTTTTTTGCATTCCTAATTGTCCATACGGAAGACGAATTACAAATGCGAAGTGAGCGCGGGACTATTGTTAAGGGAAATGGATTTGGGGTACTCCAACGTCGGTTGATTTTCAAATGATCTTCGACGATCTTCTGCGTTTAATCTATTTAGTATATATGCGAAAACAGCAAACTATATATCTCAAAGGCGTTTGCATTGTATGAAGTGTTAAGCGTTCTAAAACTTTAATTAAACTCTACTTTGCATTTTTGAGTAGAAATATTTGCAAAATAGTCAGTGATTGACGTGAAGGACACACTGACAGTGAAGGCGTACGCGCGGTCAGTCAATGACCCGTCTCTGGTGCCACATACTCCTCACTCACTCCCTGCCCACGCCAATACAGAACGGACCACACTGAACTGACTGACTTCATTTATGTGCTACTCTAACTAAAAGTAACCTAAAGCACAAAAGTGTTTAAAACGCTATCACAGCAGAGATGCGAATCTGAGAGGGAAATTGCGAAGAACACCCACCAATCAAACAGGAGTTTTTGAAAACGTCATTTTCCATAGTGTGTTTTCGGAGACATTCTTTAGCACATACAATCACCTAGGTAGCCTTTATTGACCTGCAGCAGAATCAATTAATTTTTTATAGAACTGAAGCCGGCGGACTACATGCTGCATATCACAGTAAAACGCGTCCCAACTAGATTCTGCAAGGCTTTGCCGAATTCTCGTGGACGCTAAATGTAATTTGCCAGTCTTGAAACACGCTTGGAACATTTTTCTGCCAAAAACATGACGCGTGAAATTGCACCCTTTACGAGAGAAACTCAGAAAATATGGAGTTATTTAGGTATTTGCCAATCCGCTCGCTGCTCTCTACAGTTATTGTTTCGAAGACGTCGCGTAACCTAAGCCAATATTTTTGGTTTAATACACAGTAAATTGTTTTATTTGACAGCCGGCGAGTGTATGAGCGGAAGACAGTTCATTCGAGTCCGCATCCGAGGCCACTTCTCTCGTAATAAACAGAAAAATATCTGCATTTTAATTTCATCAGAAACTAACTATGAACTTGAAGAAGATAAGTTTATTCTAGGTCTTCAGGCTCAGATTGAAATTTGTATGCATGAATATTTGTGCCAAGGTCCACCAAGCACAGCGGGTAACCGCGTAATATTCATTACCTGCCGACAGACAGCTAGTAGTATATTTTAGTGTGGGGGAATACCATACCACCAGCACAGGGACCAGTCAAAAACCCATACAAGCGTGTTTCACCAATATGCTGGGCCCATAGACTTAGAATATACTGATCCACTCAAAGTTCACAATCAATTTCTGAGTAGATTAAAAAGCAACAATTTCTAAATTGGTGTATCAGCCAGAAAGCTTACAGGTAGTGCCGACAAACCCGACAGTTCGATCATCGATTTCGATGATGTTCCCCGTGTGCCCCACAGCTGCAGCAGCGAGGGAGCAGGGACGGTGACTTGCGCATAGATTTATAGTGTCGGTAGACTAGCACTGCATCTACCTATACTCTCTTCTCCTCCTCCACCAGAACCCGATGTCAAGACAGAGTCAAGAAGACCGGAGACGAGGGAGGCCGCTGGTGGATGGCTCGGACGGGTCCTCACCTTGGCGCTCCACTCCGCACCCTCTGGTCCGCACAACAGTGATCAGGATTTTAACCAACACAACAGAGATTTGGAGGCTGGCACGGCCGAAGCCGCACCTAGGCGTGCCGCCAACGTCTGGCTCAGGTCCCACACTGTGGTGGGAGTACTGGAAGGCCCACGGATGAGCCGAACCCCTCGCAGCTGTGTCATGCACTGGCAGAGTATCAGCAAAACACGCGTGTATGAGCTTTTGGCTAATAACAATGCTCTTAGTGTGGTATTTCATTACCCTAAAAACAGAAAAAAACTGGAATTTACCTTTTTTGCCACAAGCTGACAGTTGCATCTTGGAAGGTTGCCCAAATGACGGGGCAAGACAGTCTGAGGCCTCAGTGGCTCCTAACGGCCTTTGTGGGAGGTCGTTGTGTGACATGCGTTTGTCTGTTGTTGGATGGGCAGCCAAATGAGCGACCCCCCGCTCCACGAGCATCTCCAATTTGTTTCAACCTCTGAGAACAGTAGGAAAGGCGAGGGCATGTGGTGGAAGAACTTCAAGTCTGTTTCTCTCACGGAACTGGTTAAACCATCGCTTAGCGGTTGCGATTCGTTCTGGAGTAAAGAAAACTCTTGCGAACAGTTCATTCTGCAAGCGTTGTCTAAGATGGCAGTATGTAACACTGTTTAGGTGTGAGCCTTCATTCGTATTATTGAACCCATTACACTCCTCATTTCAATGATAAGGGCAATTTGTAATCACCGCTAATGCATTCTATTTTATCATACCCGTATTCAGTTTGAAAGCTCTTTTGGGCTACAAAATACCTAGTTTATTTTTTCAGAAACCATTCTCCGATGTTCTCATGTATACAGTGACAGCTGTGAACTGTGAAGTTTAAGCATTCCACTACGTGTAAACTGTATCGGTGAAGACTCTATATCATTTTGGGTATTTTGCAAACGATGAGCATATTATTAATCAGACAATTAGGTTAATGTGGACTGTAAGCCCGTTGCTGAGGTTTACTGCTTAGATCTTTGTCAGGCGAACAGCCTTTTGCGTCATCAAAGGACAAATCCTTGCCCGCTATTCAAGAATATTACATTATCTGTTCATACAATTTAACGGAAGATTATAAAGGTAGTTACTTTCCGTATATTTTGTTAGCACTTATGGTTTTTGTGTAATTTTCGCGCAGACGATGCGTGTCATAATGCTTTCTGCCCCACTCAGTTGGACGTCTTAGCACTGCGCATTCTGAGCGGTTTGGCGGTAATTGATAAATCAGGGCGTGCGCTCCAAGTCTCCAGGTTAGTTTGTGTTAGGTCATTGAGGGACTTCGATCATTAGAATACACGGTGAATCTCAGTTTCAGCGCGGGGATATTTTTGTGCTGAAGAGGAGCTTTCCTTTTACACACGCTTGGCTGGATTTGTCTGGGGTCGCACACCTGTCGTAGAGAAGCGGGTCAGACACATGCATAGGGGGCAGATAATGTCTAGGAGTCAAATGTGAAGTGCCTTAAGGTGACTCGGAGAACGGTAATACAGGTCGAAGTCCAAAGCAACAGACTCGTAGGGCTTATCATAAATTGTCTGATTTTTGTTTTGAATTGCGCGCTAGAATATGCGGTACATTTTAACTGTCCGAATGGCAAAGGAAGCACCGTTGTGAAAATGCAAGGACCATACATTTTATGAATAAAGATTTCATAGCACTTTACACAACATCTAAGTAGCTGACGAAATTAACTACTCAGGACAGTATTCCAGAGTGTCTTACTTGATTATTTGAAAAAAGTTATATAATAATACAAATTCCGTAATAAATGCGAAGGTAATAAATCTGCCGAAGGGTTGCTGATACAGGCAATAAGCTGTTCGCTACTTAATAAACGTAAGCATTTAGTTAGTTAACCGCTTCTTATATCCCCATTATTCTGCTACGTCGCACAGAGATGAATTTGCAATGACAGATGATACAGTAAGCAAAACACATTTCCTAATATCTGCTGTATTTAAATATAACCCACCAACGATGGCCTTGACATTCAATAACCGTTTAGTAAAACGCATCTAAAGCGAAGCGAGGACATAACCTAAGCCGTCAATCAAACCAAACAGATGGTGACTGAATAGATAATCAGGCTGGCGTTATAATGTCCTATCAGAACTCCAACATTAGATTAACGTTACGGAATGCTTAAAATCTATGGCGAGGTCAACGAATGGATAAGGATACTTAGCAGTATATGTGCTATCAGTGTAGTTGTAACGTAGGTGGATTAATTCATGAAATTTCAGCTGAAATTCAGAAATGCGTTTTCGTTTTGAGAAGATTAATTAAATAGGGCTGTAAAACTAAACAGTCTGCAGTATAATTCCATAATAATTCAGTCCCCTCAGGATTTCGGCTTTCGAACGAACTTCCTTTCGCCTGCATACAAAAATTGTACTCTATATGAAATGAATACCTAATTAGCATGCATTCTCTTTTGTTAATTGTTGCTTCTAAGAGTCTAATTATATGTTATGGAAAACATTGCGTCTTCTTTCAATTTCACACTCGAAGGAAGGACATAATTTGGTCTTAAAAAGTTTCAAATTGTGAGAGTTTTAAATACCGTGAAATGACCGTTCGTAAAATGTCATGTCTCTGGATTTACCAGTATGGCTTGTAAAGTTAGCAAAACGGATCCAATCCACCGTTAAAGTTTATTAACCCGAAATGGTCTGCTCTCAATGCCGTAGAGAAATGTGTGGTTTACCGTACGCGGAATATACATGGCTTGCAGTTTAACAACTGAATGCGAGTGTGGCGGCAGAGCCAGTTCAGAATTATTCAGGAATTGGAGAAGTATTTGAAAACCGAATAATACCTCTCCTTCGAGCATAAAATTGGAAGAGGATGTAAATTGCTACCAAATAAGCGTAAGAATGATATTTTTGCTGATAGAAGCGAACAGACGAGTTCCAGGTAGCAGTTCAGAAGATGAAGATGCAATCACTGGCACAAGAAATTTATTTGCCTGACGTTTCGGATCCTCACTCGAATCGATTATCAGAGACATTCGCAGATAAAGGTGATGGTGGCACCAGGAGTGCAGTATTTATAGCACGTGGCTGCCGTGGGACCGTATGCGCACTGCAAATAACAGTTATTGCAATCACCGCTGCGGTCGTAATCGATGCGGTGATGGCTTGTCGGTCCGAGTCGAGTCGTTAATGGCCGTGATTTCGTCGTCCGTGCTGGATGCTCGTGTGACGATTGCTCGGCAAATTGCCAAACTGTCACTGTGATAGTTGCTCGCCCGCGCCCTCCCCACGTGACTAATTCTCCTGCCCAAGGAAAATCGCAGTACGGTATAGGGTACCGGGAGGTCATTGTGCTTGTTGATGGATTGCGGGCCTGAGAACCATGACTCCAGCAGCTCGCGGCTCATGCGGTCTTCACCTCCTTGGGAGGATTTCGATCTCTTGAACTTTGAAAATCTGGTCGGGTCCCGTCGAGTGTGCCGCCACCTGAGAGTTAGCGTCTCCCCGCCTCACTGCTGCTGCGTGCCCGGCAATTCGCGTACGGAGTAATCTCCCAGTTTCTCCGACATAATTGCTTTGTCCGCAACTACACCAGATCCGGTGAATGACTCCAGACGTGTCCTGCCGTGGCAGCGGGTCTTTTGGCCTCATGACTTGGCGCCTAATGGTTGCTTCCGGCCTGTGTGCAACCCCAACTCCAAGTGGAGTGAGAAGACGACTGACGGCTTCCGAGACGTTCTTCACGTACGGAGGAGCCCACCAAAATTTGGTGCCGGTTGGATTTGGTTTCTGGTGTCCTTTTCGCATGCAATGGTTGACAAAGTTGCGCCGGTAAACATTGGCTCTCATTACCCGGCCTGGTACACTGGAATGTTTACCCCTTTTCGGTACTGTGAGCAGATCCACTCTTATTACTTGGGCAGGGCGTTCCTACTTTCATGTCCAAATAGGTCGTTCCGGCCGACTTCAGCAAGTGTTCTGTGTCCATCACCTTCTGAGAATTTGCAATCCGTGCGCGTGCTGGGCCTACTGAAGCTGAAGCTTCCGTTTAGTCCCTATCGTTACTGAACCGACTACCCCTAAAATTATGGCCTCTGCAAGGGTCTTACTGTGACAGATTTCTTAAATCTCTAACAAAAGACACGAGTTTTATATGTAATTTGCGTATCTCCAATTCGATTAATACTGTTTATGAACTAATCCACTCAGAATGATAACTTATGAGGCCGATTGCTCCAAGCTCTACTGTGGGCTCCGTTTTCGGTATCCAAGTGTTGCCAAGTCTCAGTGCTGACTGATTCGTCATCTTCTCACCCGTTCCTTTCCTCGTTCTACGAAATCTTCCATCATATTCAGAAGTTAATCAGGTATGTGTACACAATGGTAGGGGGCGCTCACCGATCTTTCTTACGGAACTCGCTCCAGCCTCAGGTTTTCCACACTTCGCGGTTGTGTATGAATATCTTACCGCGGTTAATAACCCAGAAAAGGCCATTCCAGTCTCCCTCATCTTTCTCAGTGATGGCGTTCTGCATGGATACATAGTCATTTAGATAATAATTTTAATTTATGAGGTGCGATTATGTATGTAGCAAGAAAAATATGACCGTTTGGTGTCATTTCGGTTACCCCGTTCAGCCTGTTGACAGGATCGGACATGTGGCCAATGCATGAGAATAAGATCTATTGAATTCGTAACTAGTACGTGTGTTCTGGTACTGCTTCCTGATTGGTTGTGACAGTGTTGCTTGAAAGTATTTGACATTTCCATCGTCTGAAATAAGTCTCTGCTCCAAAAAAGATCCGATTTCAAAGAGGGATACACAATTTTGACTGACGCATCATGATATCGGCATGCATCTTGACAGCCCTAGAGTCCAAAACTCACCGAACAAAATGTGAATAAACAAACAAAATAAGTGGCCAGTTCTTTGAGATCAAATGAGCAGGCTGACTGCCGGGCAGTATACTCTTATTGATGTTTGAAATTATTTTTGCCGCATACATTCTGTGTTTTTGGCTGAACCTAGTACTACCCAGCGTTTCGAATTTTACAACGTGGACAAAAAGAGCAAGTAAACCCTGATATTTGGGGCACAGCTGGTTACATTCAACTAACTGAAATGTGCAGATAGAATGCACCAGTACCCTGGTCAGCTCAAGATGCAAAGCTTCCAACCTAGACCAAGACTGCTCACAGATTCAATGACCTGCAATTGTTGTCTGTCATCTGAGAACTCACAGCGTATACAGTCTCCTTGCCAGCAACAATCAGGCCAGTGAGGTGTCTGTCTTGACACAGTGTTGTTGACCTGCCTGTGACCGCAAAAAGTTCCATTCAGAGGGTAAAGTGCCTGCACGCGGCCCTGCCGTCTCTGGGAAAACTTCCAGCCATTCGTGCAGGTCGGTATGTTGGCATTTTTTCGTGGTACTTAGGTTTGGCAGACTTATGAACCTGACTAGATTGAAGTAGATTGCTAGGAAAATACTGTCTTATGAGAGGCATTTTAAAAAATGTTATTTGGCACGTATTCTGTATAGCTCTTTCTGCTAACCTTCGTTGTGAGCCTGAGAACGATCTTGTCGAAAATTGCTCCACGTTTGCACACTGAGCTCGGTTGCAGCTGAAACCGGAAAACTGCACGAATAGTCGAGTTTCAGAATGGCGGAGATTCCCACGGCAGTATTCATAAGGCCAGTTGGCGAGTATACGTTTGTTACCGATAAATTCTCGTCAGACCAATTCATGCATATGAGTACAGGATGAACTGAAGATGACCGGTAAAAAGAGAATTCGAGTAAAGTTTGTCAGACTAGTACATTTAAATGGGAACGGGCTGCAGTAGATGTGCTAACTCATGCAATTTTACCCAAAATTCTGAAATGCGTTTGCATTCCTCTGCTCATTTGGAAGATACTTACGTTCTCATCAAATTTTATACTTGAAGAATAGGTAAAATATATTTTTGGAAAAGGTTTCTGATCCCTGAATACTTATGAACCTGACCCGCCGTTACACTTGCATTCAGGGCTTCTAAACCACGGGCTGCATATTTTTCGTGTACGAGAATCCATATATTTCTTTCGGTATTAGGAGGTGTCCATATGGGGTTCATAAAATTTAGTAGGGGATTTGAGCCTTATTATAAACTTTACGAGCAACGAAAGTAAATGCAGAAACACAAAGTTTTGCGAAAGTGCATTTCAAGATCTTAAAAAATCCCATAATAAGAAACTGTTTAACACCGAACTGTACTCTTCTTTTGAGTAAAAAATTTAGGAAGACCTAATTTGCCACCAAATAAATGAAAACATGAATTTCGATGCATGTTTTACACGAAACATATGTAAATTTATAAAGGCACCGAAAATCAATGAGAACAATTCATGTTTATTAAGTAGCCAATTTTTATGTAAATCCAGTTTTGGCAGGTGGCCAGAAGGAAGTTCACTCAAGAGCTGGCATCCTGAAGTAATTAAATTATTATAGGATTATTCTAAATGATGATTTTTATTACAACCTTTCTTAAGCAAGCTTTTCGAGTCAAAAACGCATTTCAGATTTTTGGTTAATATTTCATCAGTTAAACATGAGAGTGACTAGAAAAATTAATAAGAGTTCCTTTAAAAAACACAGGCAAGGTAAGAGCGGAAAGGTGCAGGGTTGGGTGTAGTTGGTAGGCCTTTGATCACGGTAAACGCGGAGCTTGGACGAGGTTCCTTTGTGCGCATGCAGTCGGTTTCCTTAATCTGATTGCGTCGCATCTGTAGTTGCCAACAGGTGCTGGCTCTGTAGATTAAGGTTGCTCGAGGGGACCGTATAAATCACAAGAAAAGTCCTGCCGAGGTCCACAGAATAGCCAGAATCAACAGCATGTGTGAGGATAGCGCTGTTTGACTGGTACCCCGATCCTATTTAAATATACTGGCCTGACGAAAATGTATCGAAAGCAAACATATACGCATCAACTGGTCCTCTGAACTCAACTTTTGTCGCCAACAGAGAAAGAGGGGCTAACGCTGGACCAGAAAGCTCCGGTTTATTTACCGACATCAACAAGCCGTGCCTTGGTCCCATGCTGCACACAATTTGCTTAAGTCCCCAATCAGTTGGTTGTAGAACATGTATGCATAAACTGAGATGCGACGCATGTCGGCACATTTAATCTGTCAGATCACCCAGTGTCTATTCGAATCCCTAGTCGGTCAATCGTCGAACGCTATCATTACCAATGCAATGACGGGGTTGCATAGCAAAGGAGGACGCTGGCGTATCCATCACTGATGGTCTGAATCCCTGCATCTGCGCCACACGGCGGCGCAGGATCGAAAAAACAGGTTTCTGAGTTACTGACTAGTACCCGTTTATCAACGTCTTCCGTGAATTATGCATCTTGCGCATATGTCATCGCGGACAGATTGGTGACTACCAATCTCAAATCCTACGGTGTTGCATTACGCATTGCCACCAATACTTTTCAATATTAGTTTTAAAGCCATGTAAACATGCTGTTGAACTACACTCTGCTGTTCACTCCGTGTACGGACAATCGTATATTTTCATACGCTGTTAAGAGAAGGTCATATGGGGATTATAAAATTTAGCAGTATATAAGAGTCATATTATAAACTTTATAGGCAACATTAGTAAATTCAGAGACCTGATGTTTTATGAATAAGCATTTCAAGGTCTTCGAAATTTTCATTATTAGAGACTTTTAAAGCCAGCCTTTCCAATTATTTAAGTATGACATTTGAAGAAAAAGTAGTTCCCTACCAACCGAGTAAAGCAGTGAGTATTTTTTGCATGGTTATACGAAACAAATTTGAATTTATAAGGACACCAAAAATCAATGTCGGCGGACGAAAAGGACTTATTTCAAAAGGTGGCTTCACGAATGTTTCGATCGCAGAAAACTCTGAATGCACAATTTTTAGCATCGATTTAAAGTACTTCAGGGTACTGAGGAACTAGAGTAGCAGCTTCCCAAATACTCATCGGATGATTTGAGTATGTATAAGCACTTACGATCACCGTCAAATTATATACGGAGGCTTTATGAAAGAGAGCATACTTCAGTGTAGAAACATTGTAACTTATGTCCCCCAAACCCACTCTTCTACATCACTTTACGGGAGTGGGCGATACCACGTATTTGGACCAATGAGTTAATCATGAGACACCATTAGAGGGCAGGTGGATGTAAAACTTGTACTGCATGGTCGCTTAATTCAATGCCTGGTTTTATGACAGGATGTCGCATGCTTTCCTTTGCGAACGAAGACTGTAATTTGTGAGATGCCGTCAACCGAAATCATTGGACGGTGTTTTATACAGCAAAATAATAGCCTAGACATTTTTCAACCATTTATGGATTCATGGTAATTGTTAATCAGGCTAGATGAGACTGTCCGCGCCAGCGATACCATGTATAATGGCAGCCACTGCGTAGACGCATGCAGTAATCATATTGCCTGCATGAATGGTTGTTTAAACGGTACGCAGGTTTGGACGCGTTCTTTTGTTTTTACGTCCTAATTTTGGTGGCAGAAAATGAACTGTGGGACGAGATACGTAAAAAAAGGTTTCATAACTCAACGGCTTTGAAGATGCCAAAAGGCGATTTTGCTAGATCGTATTACAGGTGGCTGTGTAGTTGTTTGCTGGGGCTATTTTGTGGGGCTCCATAATTACATCAGACCCATTTGGCTTCCGTTTTACGTTGGAGGTTAGGATTGGGGTACCGGTTAATGGTTTCCGATTTTCGGGTTAGGGTTATGCATTTAGGCTTAGGTTTTCGGGTTACGGTTAGGGTTTGAGCGTACGCATAGGTTTCAGTATTACGGTTAAGTTTCTCAGTTACGGCTGTGGCTAAGGGCTACGGTTACGTTTACGATTTCGGTTAGGGGTAGGGTTGCCGTTAGAGTTAACGGTTAACGTTTAAGGTTAAGGTTAGGATAAGGGTTAAGGTCGCCGTCCGCTTCCCCATTCCTGGCTACCAACTGCGATCTAGCCGGCGATTTAATTGGATATATCCACGGGAATATTTTCTGAGAAAAACTTGGATCAGTAAATTAAGTCGGTCATACGTTCTGCACGTCAATTTTTTTGGTCGTTTAGGCAAAGCAGTAGTTCACTTTTATTCATTTAACACTAAGTTTGTTGAGCATATGTTTTCGGTAACTCATCACCAGGCCGATATATTTACATGAGTAATGATCATTCTAATTGTAAACAGGATATAAATGCGTCTCAGGGGCAGGGTTTATCGGACTCCATGTTATCACGCCGACCGCATGACGGAGTCAGCGTGTTGAAGAGGGTGGAGTTGGGACAGGACGGGGGGGGGGCAGGAAAGGGGTTCCGGTTAGATTGTAAGCGCTGTAAGTGCGTGTGACTGCTCTCAGAGCGTCGGGATGGCGTGCGATCACCGTCTGGAGTCGACCAGGGCAGACAGATTGTTTGTGTCAGCGTCTTCTGACAACAGAGTGCTGGGTTCACAAGTCGAATGGTCACTGCTACGGCTGTGACTAGCACCCGTTTGCGTAGGCCATTAGAGTATTGTGCCGGTGCCCGATAGATAACTTTAAAGGCTTCTTTAGCGTCGTATCGATTAGATGTTCAAGAATTGAACTCGAAATCAATCGATTTTCACCTCTACCTAGCCAGACAGGCATTCCTTCGAGTATTCTCTTTTCCAGACACCTCGTTGTACGATCAATATATCCCGCTCCACAGGAGCAGGTGTATGAATAAATACACATGGATGTGGCCTGTAACGGCAGCCGGTCTTTGTCTCCTAACCGTAGTGGGGGGAAATTTGCAAAGAATTTGCGCAAGTTCGCCGCGGGAAAGGCACTCGCGAGAGCTATCCTAAAACGTCGTCTCACTAATTCGCTTGCTGCGTCTCCTAGAAAAGGCAGTCTTAGAAATAAGTCTTTCTTCTCTAGAGTTGCAACTACAGGTTTTGTAGCACGCTCTCTAATAACCTGGAGGATGGATCGCTCTGAATAGCCGTTTTTGCGGAGCGTGTTTTGCAGCCACTGGCGTTCTGCTTCAATATTTTCAGGAGAGCATATGCGTCGCACTCTAGTCGCCAGTCCCTGGACTAAATTTGGTTTTAGATTTAAGGGAACAGAACTGTAAAAATTAATGTATTATCTCGTCCAGGTTTTCTTTCTGAATATTTTGCGTTGGATGGATCCATCCTCTTGTCTGTGTAGAAGGACATCGAGGAACGCGATCCCGTTATTCGCCTCCGTCTCTGCGGTAAACATCAGAGAGGGGTGAGCGTCATTAAACTTCTGAACTAGGCCATTGATGTCGGTGGTATGACTCGTCAGGCAAAATATATCGTCCACATATCCACCGTGGAATTTAAGGTCATTAACGATATCTTTGAAACTCGTTTGCTCGACTTGCCCATGAAGACATTTGCGAAAAACGGTCCAAGCGGTGAACCCATTGCCAAATTGTCCCAAGTTTTGCATTGCACGGCAAAGGCAGAAGCAATTTGAGCTGGAAACCCAGTTCGAGAGTCTATTTAGCCAGACTAACGATTGAAAACCCTCCTAACCTAGAGATGTTGATTATCTTAAATCGACCCTGGCAAACTGCTGTGAACAATATTTAAGAAAGGCTCCGAGGAACAAAGGTCCCCTAACAAGAGCCCACCTGGATAGTCTCAGGGAGTTTCGTGAAAATGTAAATATTGTACTAATCAGACCGAACGAGGTTTCAAGTATAGTGCTGATGGATAAGACGGATTACGTGGAGAATCTAGAAGAAGTCTTATCGGACTGAACAAAATTTTCAAAATCCGAGAAAGACAGGGATCGAACCGAGACCATCGAGAGGCAGTTGACGAATGTGCTCAAAGATCTCCACAAGGAAGGACTTCTGTCTGACAAGAAGTTTAGAGGGCTAAAACCTGTGGGTACGGCGATGCCCAAAATGTATGGTCTTCCCAAAATTCACAACCCGAGCTACCACTACGTCCAATCTTAGATATGAGAAGTTCACCCTACCACGCAACCCAACTCGCGTGATGATGAGTTACTGTAAACATATGTTTGCCAACTGACTCTTCTTTTATTTAATAAAGATCGTCTTAAACAAGTGTTTGAAGTGGCGGACAACGTTTTTTCTGTGAGATGTGGCATTCAGTCCTGCGATCTCTGCTTAATTATGCTTGAGATTTGCGCCCACGGAGAAGAGCTTTTTAGCATTTGGTTTTCGAATGACACTGTACGCCTTCTCGCCAAATATGTGAACGTGATTTTCCACTTAGACCTGCGACCTTTAGATGTCGTGGGAGCATTTAATTGGCTGCATTGCATGCGTAGACTCTCCCATGGTCCATGTCGCGATCTTTTACTTAACCTTCTATCTATATAAAACACTTTTTATGCAATAATTTCACGATGAACATGTCCAGCATCTGCCTGAAACTCGCCATGATCTTGGTGGTCAGTGTTTTACTGGGCTGCGACGGATGCACGCCATCGGAGGAAACAGAAGCTACGCAGGCTCCCCAGAAACCAGAATCAGGTCAGTGAAGTGTCTTGCTCAGTATTGAGCTCTAAGCCATTTTCCTAATCTGATTAGACTTTCTTGTGTTTATCCGTTATGTCCGAATGTCGTCACTGATGGGGGTTATGGGGCCTGCGGCTCCCGCTGTGCGTCGAGGTTTGATCTAGAGTGTCCCAGGCAGTCGCACAGAGTTCAGCGTTTATGCTGAACAAGATTGCCAGCAAAGATAAAAGATACTGGAATGGCCATTTCCGTCATTAGCCAGCCGCTCCCAACTCTAGGTTCGGAGAGCCTAGGATTCGAACTCAAGAGTTTCCAGCGTTTGGGTCAAATGCTCTACCAGCTGGACCAGGCGCTCCTTATCCTATCAACTGCAATTAACTAGGATCAAAATTGACTGTTGAAAGGACGCTCACTGTTTCTCGTTGTAAGCCGAACGTAATCAGGCAGCTTTGAACCAGAAGAGAACGGTTACGTCCGACAAGTAGGCCAGATCGGGTGACACCACTGCCAGCTGACTTTGTTTTCAATACTTGTTATTTCTACCTATCATCTTCCAAAGTACATGATATCTCATCCATGAACATTTTCCATTCTGTCTAGTCCACTCTGATCCCTGCGAGCTTCCACTGAAAACAGGACGTTGTCGTGCAGCAATTCCGAGATACTTCTTTGACATAAGCACGGGCAAATGCGAGCTGTTCACCTACGGCGGATGTGGTGGCAATACAAACAACTTCGACAGCCTCCATAAATGTCACCAATTTTGCGAACAAAAATAATTTCAGACAGATCGCATCTACTGAATGACTTTTTGCTTTTAATTCAAGGGAAGTCCGCTTGAGTGCTTGTGGGGATTTTTTTGTTAGTTCAGTACTCCTGTTTGGGCCGACAGCTACCGGGTATGCGTGTATACTATCTCCCGCTCAGCTTACTGATTTTAATTTCTGCGAATATTACCACGTTACATTTGAAAAGTCAAACTGGCAAACACTTGTTTTCGGTAACTCATCATCAGACCAATACAGTGAAAATGTGATACGTTCACAGGGTTTGTAATTGCTTCAAGGGCTGTTGGTACTTATCGTTCCCGCGCTACCCGCATGGTGAGGTCGGCGTGTTATAATCACTAGAGTGAGGGTTGAGGGTTGACGTAGGCCGTGAGCGTTGTTTGCAAGCCAAGTGCGTGGGTTTGGGGCAGCGTTTAATAACCATCTGGACTCGGCGTTGGCCACGGAAGAAAGGGCGCCTGTACGAACGTCTGCTGACAAAACAGCAGTGGATTTGGCAGCCCCATAGCCACTGCCTCGGCTGTAGCTAGCATTCGTCGGCGTAGGCCTTTAGAGGAGTTTGTTGGCGTCTGGCAGACAATCTGAAATGCTTCTTTGGCATCGAATCCGTGAACCGCATATATGAGATGTGCAAGAATAGAGCTCGAAATCCATCCGTCTTCACTTTAGACTTGTCAGGCCGGTATGTGTTCACGTACCCTCTTTTCCAGACGTCTTGCTGTACAACCAATAAATAAATAAAATAAATAAATATTTTTTAAATTAAAGACCCGTCGGGTTCCCATCAAAGCAAGTAAAACTAAATGCGTCCCGCTCCACCTGCGCCCACCGTTGCACAGAAATTAGGAATATGAGAAATCCACATGGTTAATAAGTGTCTCGGGTTATTAACACTTATCGTTTCGACACCATCCGCATGAAGTGGTCGCTGTGTCATGGTCTTTTGGGTAAGAAAAGAGTGACATAGGTTGTGAGTGATGTTGTCGTGCGCGATGACCCCGCCGCGGAAACGTCTGGAATGTTCGGCCATCCATTGATTGGGCCGCACACGTGAGCAAAGCCACCACGCGTGCTCGGCGCTGCAGTGCGCGCCGGTCGGTTGTCTAACTTCGCGCGTGACTCACGTCGCCGACTTGCTCCTTTGTTTGGCGCCTTAGGCCGTGGCTCTACGCCGCTTTCACTCTCCATAACAGAATGCGAGAATAAAACTCTAAATTGATCTGTTCTTACTTCTGTCCAACTAGGCCAGTATGTGTAAGCATCTCGTTGTACGACCAATGCACCCCGCCCCACAGGAGCAAGTGAATGAGCAAGTACACATCGATGTGAGATGCAACGATAGTCGGT
>CACRXP010000414.1:407036-436345 GCA_902702965.1 Spirometra erinaceieuropaei | reverse complement strand
ATAAGTAAAGAGCACGGCGATAAAGATGGATCATTTCGTCAGATAGATCACATACAATATCTGCACTTATGGCCCATCAACTGATGTTGACTTCACGGATTTTTGCATGCAAAGAGGTCTTTCAGATTCATGGCAATAAAAGTCACACAGAGCTTCACCGTCGACAGTTGGAAGTCTTGAAGAAAACGGGATACCAAGCAAGGGCTAAGGTTCACTAATACCTTTCGCGGTTCAGGCAGTATTGCAGTTAATACAGGTACAGGAACTGTACACGATAAAATCAAGTTGCTCTTTGGACACTTTACTACATGAAAAGTCCCGTGTTTTCAAAAGATGTACGCTTTATATAATATAACCAGAAAGATAAAAATACCATCCAGAAATTAGCTTTAGAGGGCAATGAAATGTATCCCTATGCCGAGGTGGGCGCGGGGTAATGGTGCTGACTTGCCTCGCATCTCAACCATTCTCTCTTTCGGCATGTAAAGCGTTACGACGCAAAATCAGCTCAAGGGGATAACCGACTGGATTGGACGTAGTGACAGGTAAACCAGACAGTTTGTCTACGGATGGCCTACGCCATCTGATCCCTCACTCAGAAACGAAATAATGAGGAAGATCTCTGTTACGGAGAACTCCCGACGAATAGACGAAGCGAATGGTGCAAGTAAAAACAGATAGCACGCGCTATGGGATTGGTTGACACAACCAGCCAACCAGGAGTCAGCACTAAGCCGTCAACTCCAGTGGCATACGCAGGCAACCAATCAGGAGCTGGACGTTTATTCTGAAAGTCCGGAGGACCCTCATACGCGTGCGTCTGGCCAATACGTGCATACGGAAGCAGGTGCAGGCAAGTTCTAGAAACCATTCGAAGCGTTGGAAGAAGTTCATAGGGATGGCCAACATTCGTTCGAAGCAGGGGTGTTTCTGACACGTGAAGCGCTTTGTTAACGACTTGTTAGCGCCGAATGCGGAATACGGGATTTTTTTTCAACTTGACCAGCTCTACACTATGTTTCTTCCAATAATGCTAGTTATGGCACTCCGAAAAAGGTTTGGTTAGACAATGTCTTGCAGCCGCACCCGAAATGTCTAAACGCAGACTCTCTATAATACGGGAATGGTGGTAAAGGGAGTTTTACGGGTGGAACGATCGGACAATCAGTGAAATGACTGTTAAACAGCAGTGAAGAAAATGAGCTAATGAAGTGTGCAATAAAATTTTAAATGAGGTGAAACTGAAGCGAAAACTGTGAAGATGCGGTAGGGATCCAATCAGCCAATCGCAAATGACAACGCGTGGTCTAGGTCAATTCGCCTGGTGTGCATGAAGGCAATAACCGACCAGGAGATGGATCCGAGGTTGCTCCAGGACGTTGGCAACGCAAATGACGAAATGATACAAATAAGGCAAGTGTATACTGACAAGATTTAGTTGGCTGATGGTAAGGAATGCATAACGATATATACTAATTTAGTGCAGCTTACGATTACCACTTCAAGCGGCAGGGAGGAGGGCTGTGGCGATGTTAGTGATTTATTAATATCCTAAATAATTAAGTAATGGAACATGTTATCCCTTAGACCACAACTCAGCAGAGTGCGTCGGAGAACTGGACCGCAGTTTTCTAAACTAACCAAACTTACGCTGATTCAGGAAGCAATTAATTCGCTTTTTATGGTGCAGTCTCTGCAGGAGAAAAGGCTGCTAACTTCGCGCGTGATATGTTGATGTCGGAAGGCAATGACAGTGGGTTTAGGGACCACGTTAAGTTCAATAGTTGCGGTCAGATTTAAGGCTTGGATTGCGGTTTTGGTTCAGTGTCAGGGCTGGGGATAGGATTAGGGCTAGGGCTACAGTTGCAGTTTAGGTTGGAGTGAGGGCACTCCTAACCCTAACCTCAAACACTTGCCCTAACCCAAGCCCAAACCCTAACATTAACCCTAATCGTTGCCCCCACTCTAATCCAAACCGTAACGGTAGCCATAAACCTAACACTGGACCTAAACCGCAATCCAAACCCTAACTATAACCGGGACGATTGGACCTAACGCAAACCCCAGCCATAAACTCAATTCCGTGTCCCACACTAACCCAAACTCTAGGACTAACCCTACCTTTACACTCGAACACAAGGTTGTCCCTTTCCGTGTCAGAAAGGCGCAATTGTGCCATTTCGGCGCAATATCGTCTACTCAAAACAATTTAGTAGTTCAGCAGTATAAGCTTCATTCAGTGCGGCTGCAAGATCATGCCATTGGCTGCATAACTTTGTCTACGATTATATCGCTGTACAGAATCGGCAGTTTTCTTTATTGATCTCGCTCTAGAGGATTAGAATAATGAAGGTTCGTCAGACAATAACATGGATATTTGGGCACTCATCACTTGTCAGGCACTAGCGAGGGAGGTGTAGATGGCCGCTCCAAGAAACCGTGAGTCTTAAGTCAGACAAAATGGCCAAGTACATCCAATTCAGAAACTTCCATCAGAAATTCCTGTCACTGAGTCGTTTTTTAAAAGCTGGGGCATTTATGCATATGTCTGGGCTTGGGAGCCTAATTCCATGTTCTTGGCCAATAAAGCTCATGGTGAAGAGGATACCGGCTTTGCCGACAGGGTCGCGGCATTATCGCGATAACTCGCTGCGAGTAGCATTTTCTTGAGACACGGTTGTTTGCTATATGTTGGAAAATCTACAGTAGGTGGGCTAACTCATTAAATGTCAACCGACATTCCGCAATGCGTTTTCGTTTCGAAAAGATCAATTAAGTAGTGTTGCAAAACTAGTCAGCCTGCAACATAATTCTATAATAATTCAGTTGCTCTGGATGTCGGCTTTCGAAAGAACGTCCCTCCAGCTGCAAGGAAAAACTACACTCTGTAAAAATGACTATTTATGTACCATGTATTTTTCTCAGTGATTTTAGATGCTCTAAAAAATGCAATTATATTTCCTGGAAAACAGGCAAAAAAATCTTCATTCTTTTGCTCGTTCGGTAGACAATTACGTCTTTCTCAAATTTATACTCAAAGGAAGGTTGCAATTCGGTTTTCAAAAACTTTTTCAATTCCCGAATAATATTGAATCCATAAGTGAAGAAAAAGAGTCGAGCACCGGAACACTTCGTTTATTATCCTGAGCTTTCCGACTCGTATAGGAGTCCATCGTCTGACGATGGACTCCTATACGAGTCTGAAAGCTCAGGATAATAAACGAAGTGTTCCGGTGCTCGACTCTTTTTCTTCACTTATGCATACACCTGGAACTCGAAATTTTGCCTTCATTCGTGAATAGTGAATCCGCTCTACCGTTATACTTGGATTCAGGGTTTAAAAACTACAAGCCGTCTATTTTCCGCGTACGGTAAACCACACATTTCTCTACGGTAATAAAGGAAGACCATATACGGCTCATAAAATTCAACAGTGGATTTGAGCCATATTGATAGGTTTGCAAGCAACATTGGTTAAAGCAGAGACATGAAGATTTATGAACGGCCATTTCACGGTATTTAAAAGGCGCACAATTAGAAGCCTTTTTAAAACCGAATTATACCCTTCCCTCGAATATAAAATTGGAAGTAGATGTGATTTTCTATGAAATGAGCAAAAGAATGAATATGTTTATGCCTGTTTTCCATGAAATATAATTGAACATTTAGGGGCATCGAAACTCAATGGGAAAAATGCATGCTATTTAAGTAGTCATTTTTACAGAGTATAGTTTTTGCATGCAGCCGGAAGGAAGTTTATTCGAAATCCGACATCCTGTGGTAACTGAAATATTATAGAATTATGTTACAGGCCGGCTAGTTTTACAATCCTACAAAGTTGATCTTTTTGAAACGAAAACGCATTTCGGCATTTCGGTTGACATTTCATGAGTTAGCCCACCTACTGTATATAATGACCCATGAATGTAGAGTACAGAGTAAAGATGCTTGTTTGCAGCACTAACGTTTATAATGTGGTGTTTCCCCAAGCAAGGCCGGTTGGAACACACCAAGAAATGGCTGTATCCCTTTTTTGTCTATTTTCACTCGCTTTCCCTACGTGTCTGCGAGGTTTGAGATCTGCTCGTTGGTCGACTTAAAGGCAATAAACTTTTGCAATCACTGCATCTCAAAAAGGCACACATCGTTTGGTCCAATGCACTAAACTTTGAAATATGTTTCCAGTCATAGAAAGACAAACTGCACCTAGAGCTGTTAATATGCCGCGCCTACTTATTTAACTTAGATAGGTATGCAAAGTCCGGTTTACAGTAAACGATTGGACCTAAACTTGCCTGTCGCACACTGCCTTCCCAAATCCGGACATCAGCAACTAATAATCACAGAATACCAGTCTTCCGCCCGTTTGCGCTTCTTTCGTACTGCGCGGTTTGTTCTTGTTGTGCATTTAAGCACCAAGTCAAACGTATGACAATAATGTGAGCGGTCTCACTATCACCACCATCATACCCACACATAAAATGCCCATTAACAAGAGTTCCTGTGCCTTATTTTCTTAGTGGGGCTGCATATTCAATCTTGTCAGATACGCCTACAACGGATTCTCTGCACGTCCCACGTCGCCGCACCGTCATACATCTTTGCCGAATCCTACCGTTCATATTCGGGTCACTCAATGCCCTTTAAGCGCTGGTGACAGTCATGTGCGTCGCCTTCTTCATTTCCAACCGGCACAGCTTGTAGGCAAAGGCACCAACTTTAAAATGGGTTTCAATTTGTCATGCTTGTCAAGAAATTCCGAGAAATGACTTTAACAATTTGACTTCGTCCACTTTTACCGCAGGTCTGTGCGATTTGAAACCACTTAAATCTGACAGTGATAAGGAGGTGCCCCCTGCACAAATCTCATAGTTCAGTTGATATTTGTTTAACCAGGGAGGAGTACGAGATTGGAAAGTGAATGTAATTGCACCTTTTATTCGGTCTCCTTAAATAGCACAAATAAAAAATGTTGCAAATGCACGTGTTCATACAGACCGCCGACATAATCCTTTCAGAAAAATTTAGGAATTAGGTCGTTGTCATGGTAAGCACTGACCTATTCATTGAATGAAAAGGGAAGCCGTTCTATCGTCTCCAGCGCCCTATACGTTATACTCAAAGTTATTTGGTTAAAGAAAATCTCCTTTACCATAAACGTACGCATCGCCGCACTATTTGACAGACAACTGACACCCCACCAACATGCATCGTTTTGCTATCATTCGATATCCGGCGACAACTATGCCAAAAAGAATCTGCACTTTTCTTAACTGCCATGACAAAACCCTGAAATTCTTGCTCTAGAGGATAGAAATTATAAATTTTCGCCAGATCACTTCATAGATTTTAAGGCGCCTCTGTACTTGTCAGCTACCAGTGAAGGTAGTGTAGATGGCCACCATGAGGAACTGTGAGCCTTAAATCGCACATTAAGGCCAAAGACATCATGTTCAGAGATTGTCTTCACCAATTCCCGCCACTCAGTTACTTTTAAACCCTGGTGAAATTCACGTAGATCGTTGAGTTTGGGAGCCCTATTCCGTGCTCTTGGCCGGTAAAGCTCAAGGACACAGGGAGTCGACTCTCTGTGACAACTCGTTTGCCAATAGGGTCACGGGATCATAATGACGACTCAAGGCTTGTTCAGAAATGGGTTGTTCTCGATAATATGAGGAACCTAGGTAAATATCCATCAGAGAAGCCTTTTTGCAGTATAGACGTTAATAATACGGTGTTTGCCACAAAAAGGTCCGCTAGAGCACATCATATGCAGACTTTGTCAGTTTGTCTTCGTTCATTTTCATCATACGCCCGTGTGATTTAGGAATTCTTCGTTGTATTATTAAAAAGAAAATAACTTTTAAAATGACTAGGAAAATTCAACTGTAACAATCGCATCCGTCAATTGACATTTCCTTAACCACTTAGGAATATGAGATTGGAAGGTGAAAGCTACTGCGTTTTCCAATAGACCCCCTGTGTGGAGGCACGTGTCTTTCGCAGCCGCTTTAAATGGGCGCGGCTCGAAACAGTAAATTGATATTTAACATGCTCTGCTCCCAGAAACAACGATGGAGTGAAACCAGCACATGACCGGTGAAAGTAGACAGTACAATTTGATTTAATGGCCACTGTTAACTCAGCATATTCCAAGACAAAGGCCGAAAGTACATAAATCTTATTCACGACTTATCTGGTCGTTTCTGCTTTGAGGCCGGCCGCATGTGCGTGGGTACACACCCGGGCCAAAGAGAACTGCAAAGCATTCTAAAATAAGATATTGCCCGCCCCTAGCAATTTTTAGACTTCTCCGTCACAAAATCCATGTTCGGAATAAAATTTCTAGGATTTTTTTTATTATTTTATTACTTAATAAAATCGCTAAAAGACACTAGCAAGAGTGATGTGGTCACTTAGCTTAACTTTGAAAATTCGGATAACAGTTCCTAATTGGTGAATTGCAAAAATCATCGAAATGCGCATTTGTCGACCGAAACGCGGCTTGGAACATTAAGTTGAAATTTGACATGCTCTGCTCTAAGAAACAACGATGAACTGAAACCTAAATTTATACTAAATGAGCAAAAAAGTGAATTTTTTATGCATGTTTTCCATGAAATATAATAGAATCTTTAAGGGCGCCGAAGAGCAATGAAAAAATGAATGCTAATTAAGTAGTCATTTTTTACGGAAATTGATTTTTAAATGCAGACGGAAAGAAATGTTTTCGAAAGTCGGCGTCCGGAGGTAACTGAATTATTATAGAATTTTGCTGCAGGCTGATGCGTTTTACCACCCTACTTAATTAATATTTTTAAAACAAAAACGCATTTCGGAATTTCTGTTCAGATTTCATGAGTTAGCCCACTTACTGTAGAACTGCAAAACATTAGAAAATAAGATATTGCCTGCCCTCCGGGATTTTTAGATTTCTCTGTCACAAAGCCCATGCTCGGAATAAACTTTCTAGGAGCTTTTATTATTTTATTACTTACTAAGTTCATTGCAGGACACCAGCAAGAGTGATGTCTACTCTATGGTCACTTAGCTTAACTTTGCAAATTCGGATAACAGTTTCTAATTCGTGAACTACAAAAATCACCGAAATGCGTATTTGTCGACCGAGCCTACGAGTTAAGCCATAACTAAACAGAATATAAATCCTGATTTTTACAGCCAACTATTATTTTCTACGCCACAGTTCAGAGATTTTCTAATAACCTTTTCAAACCTATTAGCGGGAAGTTATCTTATCAAAGGATTTTAAAACTCACAGCCAAGCATTTCTTCATTCGCCGACGTCAAATGACTTGGATGAAGCGCAGAAAAACTTAGAGGGATCAGTGTGGCATCCAGTGCAGTTACAGTGAGTGGCCGATCTCATGAAATGTTGACCAAAATTCTGAAATGCGTTTTTCATTAGGAAGCGTTGCTTAGGTGGGGTTGTAATATTGGTCACTATGCGGCATACCCTACAATTTTTCAGACTTGGCAGGATGTCGGCTTTTTAATGCATCTCTATTTTGACCTCCTGTGGAAACCTCATTTGGTAAGGAATGCTTACGTGCGTAGCGTGCACTTCTCACATTGATTTTTGATGGTTTTATAGATTCAAATATATTTTGTAGAAAGCATACACAAAATACGCTCTCATTTACCCCCTTGTTGGGGAATCTCGTCATCTTTACAATTCACGAATACTTTTGAGCCTGACCAGCCGTTCCATTAGCGTTTGGCGATTTCGGTCTACAAGGTGCCTGCTTTCGGTGCAAGGAAAATCACAAATAAATATTGTCAATCGATGCGGACTATGTTGTACATTTCATGAGGAGCAGTGGCAAACGGATATGTGCCATGCTCTCTGAATAGCCACTGCACATTCTTAAAAATCTCATAACTATAAACATTTTCAAAAGCTAAATATGCCCTTCCTTCGGGCATAAAATGCAAAGATGACGTGATTCCCAACCAAACGAGTAAAATAGAAAGTATTTTTGTGCATGTTTTCCAAAATATATATTTGAATTTATAAAGCCATCAAAAATCAATGCGAAAAGGGCATTCCACTTAAGTAGTCATTTCTTACCAAGTGCGGTTTCCACAGGAGGTCACAAAGAAATGAATTCAAAAGCCGACATCCTGCCAACTCCGAAACATTGTAAGATTATGTCGCATATTAATCAATATTACAACCCCACCTAAGTAACCCTTCATAATAGAAAACGTATTTCAGAATTTCTGTCAAAAGTTCATGAGATCGACCACTCAATGTATATGGGATTTGCGGGATTAGAGGCCAAGAATACTGCATTTTTCGCCCGGAACTCATGAATTTATCCACTGTTTTTCGGACTTAATGAGCGTGCTCCTCTGGGAGGCATTGTCATTGCATGTTCTCCATCAGCCGAATCAAAAGCCGACAGACAGTGACATTTAAGGGGTCCTTTGGACCAGGGTGTCCGACTATGGTACACAGTTCCAGCGCAGTATACAAAGTCCCTTTTTGTCCACCCTTGGCGACTTCGAAGGAAGTTTACCGGCAAACATAGTGGAGACGAACATGTTCACTTCTGTCAAAATTATCATTGTCATCGGTCCAGCAAGGTCTGCAATTACCAAGGCTAAGCCAGAAGTTGATTATCCATTCGCAATACAGAATTGAATTCTAGTCCTATTTTATTCACTTATAGGTCATGCGGGCCTTAGAATTACTCCACTTCAGCCTGCCGATTATTCAACAGGTAATCGAAGACGCGGCTGCAATATCAGTACAGGAAGATGAAAACACTTAATCTATCGTGAATGTGGCAATACCACTAACTGATTTTACGTGCTGGGAGAATACCAGCATTTGTGTGACCGGTGGCAGACCTGGTTGTCGGCAGACGTCGCGCACACTGGGACCCCTGCCGCCTCTGCCATTGTTGTTGATGGCAAAAAACCTGGTCATTTGCTGTGTTGAGTGGGTAGCCAGGGTGGGGGCTCGACCGCGCCATGCACCTGCGTCCTCCCCTGCCTCCGGTCTACTTGACTCTGTCTTGACACCGGATACAGGTTGAGGAGAGGGTGCGGTAGATGCAGCGCAAGTCCACATTCACTATAAATCAAATCATGCACAAGTCACCGTGCCTGCTTTCCCTTGCTGTGGCGCACACGGTAGACATGGTCACAAAACGACGGTCGAACTGTCATAATTACTTCCAGATAAAACGGAGTATATGCCGATATTTATTGTTTTTCTTCGATGCAACCACCTTACATCCGCTGTACGCTTTTCTTAGTTTTGACGGAGATCTAATTTAAATGCACCTATTACTGCACAGATTGACAAATACCAGGCATTACACCTCTACGTCTTTATATGCCTATAACCAACGATCAAACACGTCGTTTTGCTTGTAAGCTGCATTGTGAGGTCTTTCCTTAGCTTCCTGTTTAACACAATTGTTAGTTGAATAATTACGTTGTTTACCTGCTAACTGCTCATAAGAATCAGTGGTAGTAAAATTAAATCTTTCCTTATCGTTCACGACAATGGGCTACGCTTTTCGTTCAGAACCCCTGCAGTCAGAAACGCTAACGGGACCACATTGCCGACACTATTGTTGTTCATCGAATATTCCCATGTTACAATTGAAAAGTCAAGTTGGCTAACACGCGTTTTCGGTAATTCTTCGTCAGGCCAATACAGTTACATGAAGGAGTGCAAATGTACAAAGTTAACAGTGTCTATAGGTGTCGCAAAGGCAATTAAGTTATTTAAACTCATCTTCCCCACGCCGCCCGCATGACGAGGTCGGCGGGTTTTGGTCCTTAGAGCTGGGGGATGGGGGTAAGCGAGGCTTTAAGTGACGTTCTTGGATTGAGTACACGGAGTACACATCACTGTAATCAGGGATTTGAGGCGGCATGTCGTCACGGCAGAGAGCGCGCTTGTGTCAGGGTTTTCTGGCAGCATAGCACCGGATTCGCCAGCCGTATAGCCACTGCCTCGGCCATTGCTAGTATCCGTTGGCGTAGGCCTTTAGAGAAGCTTGTTGGTGTCCGGTAGACAACTTGAAATGCTTCTTTGGCATCGACTCGGTGATCCGTATCGATTAAATGTGGGAGAATAGAGCTCGAAACCGATCGGGTCTCACCTCTGTCTAGCCAGGCGGACATATGTTCACGCACCCTCTTTACCAGGCGTCTCGTTGTACGGTCGATGTATCCGGCTCCACAGGAGCAAGTGAATGAGTAGATGCACATTGATGTGGCCTCCAACGGTAGTCTGTCTTTACCTCCCAAACGTAGGAGGGGAGAGTTTGTGAAACATACGCGTAAATTCGCCGCGGGGAATGCTCTCGTGATAGCTGTTGTTAAGCGCCATCTGACTAGTTCGCTCACTGCGTCCCCTGCAAAAGGCAGTCTTATGAATAAATCTTTCTTTTCTGCAGTCGCAACAGTGGGCTTTGCAATGCGTTCCCCAATATTCCGGAGGATGAATCTATCTGGATATCCGTTCTCGCGCAGTGTGTTCTGCAGCTGTTGGAGCACTACCTCAATAGTTTCAGGTGAGCAGATGCGCCTCACTCTAGCTGCCAATCCCTGGAGTAGATTTCGTTTGATGTTGAGGGCAACAAAACTGTGGAAATTAATGTATTGTCCCGTCCAGGTTTTCTTTCGAAACACCCTGCGCTGGATAGACCCATCGACTAGCCACTCCCCCTCCTACGTTTGGGAGGTAAAGACAGACTACCGTTGGAGGCCACATCAATGTGCATCTACTCATTCACTTGCTCCTGTGGAGCCGGATACATCGATCGTACAACGAGACGCCTGGTAAAGAGAGTGCGTGCACATATGCCCGCCTGGCTAGACACAGGTGAGACCCGATCGGTTTCGAGCTCTATTCTCGCACATTTAATCGATACGGATCACCGATTCGATGCCAAGGAAGCATTTCAGGTTGTCTATCGGACA
This sequence comes from Spirometra erinaceieuropaei, assembly GCA_902702965.1. NCBI lineage: Eukaryota > Metazoa > Platyhelminthes > Cestoda > Diphyllobothriidea > Diphyllobothriidae > Spirometra > Spirometra erinaceieuropaei. The sequence continues at coordinate 425,380 of CACRXP010000414.1, read as the reverse complement.
CCAACAAGCTTCTCTAAAGGCCTACGCCAACGGATACTAGCAAAGGCCGAGGCAGTGGCTATACGGCTGGCGAATCGGGTGCTATGCTGCCCGAAATTCCTGAAACAAGCGCTCTCTCTGCCGTGGCCAAACCCAACCTCACGTGATGACGCCATGCCGCCTCAAATCCCTGATTACAGTGGGCGTAAATACGAGCATGACGTTTTCGAACCAAGTACTTTCCGCAGGTAGAAAGCAGATCTTCCATCAAGAGAAATATACGCCAAAAATCGTATATCCTCTGAGAAACGATGAGCCTACTCAACTCACACTTTGGTAATGAATTGAAGCATTTATGACAGCACAAACAATTGTCGAAAGTAAGTTTTTTCTCACCACGAATTGCATGACGTAAGCAAATTAGGTGTCTACCAGCCCCCCCGGCGCTGACTGGAGTTTTAGCGTTCCACTCTTTCCTTCCCAAACCCGAGCTACAGCATAATTTTCTATCTGCTCGTAGTTTTTTACTCACCACTTCAAAAGCTACACATAAATGTGCAGGTCTGAAGAGAATTTATTAAAAGCAGACGCATGCTCGCCAAATGGTCTTTTGAATTTCGCAGTGGGCATTTTCGGAAGTCTAGACTTGGAGCAGGTTGTGGCTTCTCTATAGGACGTCATGTAATGACAATTCAAAAAAGCTTTTACCTTCTGACGATTTTGGATTTTCTGAACAATCTCGAACGCCATGATAAACACCCATATTTATCAGTCACCTCCCCAAAGTCGAATTAAAAGCTCTACTTCCCACAGTCCAAAAGAGACCTTTAATTAGAATAGTCAAGAAGTGAACTTTGATCAAGTTACAAACTCCGTCCGGTAGCTCGAGACGTTGTCAATATGCGCGAATAATATCTCGACGATCCGAGCTCGTGTAGCGGTAACCGCCGTTTGACTGTGCCAGCTTTCTGCTTAGCATTATCGTGAAGCAAATACTGACTTACATTTCTGAATACTGCGCGGCTACGCGAACACCCCCGAATTTGGCGGAGTCCTGAACACCTGAAGGAATACAGCGACTGAGGAATGTGTGTAAACGCGAGGAACTATGAGCTATACATACTGCAACACTCTTTGGAGCATCCAAAAATTCTCTATTGTTACATACGTACTGGCAAGAGCAATCGCGACCCGATTCCAGCGCTGAGATCCCAAAACGGAGTAATTGAGACAGATGATCACATGAGAGCATCAGCGGATTCCTCTCTACTTCAAAAAGAACCTTTTCGTACAATCATCCTAAGAGGCCTCTTTGACAGTCCTAGGATGTGGCGCCAATGCCAAATGCCATCGTCAGAGCGAACAGGAATAATTTCATGAAAAGCCTTGTATTTATGGAAATCTGCTGCTGCAATTCAAGGGTGACAAGAATAATTCTGTGGATAATGGTTCGTATTTAGCCATATATCGCTTGCTTCTACCCATCGTCCGCCCTTACCAACCCAGATGTTTGTTTTAATTATAATCGAACCGCGCATTTTCGCAAGCAATCATTTATTTAAATGGGTTTTAACAACCCCACTACCTCCTCACACACCAGCTACACATTCTTTTGCCTCTTGATCGGTGCGACTCTTATTCAGTGTTCCTGTAGACTACTTGACTGGAGAACTCGCTACTTGTTAGGGCCTGAGTGTCAGAAAGTAAGGGATCGTCAGTAACGGCCGTCCCCATGGAATCCTTATTCATGTGTGATCGCAGCCGCTGTTATTGCAACCTGCTAACAATGCGGCAGGGCTCGGGTCGTGTGGTCTCCGGAAGCAGCATCGATGCCCCGTGGAATGTTTCAGCCCATAAGTTCTTGCCACACTTGTTTTGCTCTCACATCAATGACTTTATCGTCACTCGTTGGAGGGGAGATGGTGGTACCAAATTCTTAGGTCCTACGGTATAAAATTATTCGAAAATAAAGGTGTCATTATCTTGAAAGCCGACAAAATTCAGGAATGGTTAAATTTTCCCGCGGAGACCGATTACAGGTAACGTTTCAATCGCTGAATTCATTGACACAAAAGGTACCTTGGACACTGAACCAATAAGTGACCAAGCCTCCTGACAAATGTATTCCGCGCTTTCTTTTATAGCCGACTGGATGCGTTTTTTGCATCCACAATCAGTTAAGTTTCTAGAAGCGTCTCCGTCAAAGGTCCATTGGGGTTGATTGTAGCCCAGCACTGAAAATCGCGTAAAATTAATCACCCCTACAGATAGAGCTAGAACTAGATCCCGTCCGCTGCTCCGACATCAAGATCTCGAAGTCTTATTGCTAACTAATTTGCCTACGGACGTCCGATTCCCCCAATCACAATCGCACGCGTACTACCGCTCTCATATTAACAGCGTTGTGTCAGTGGTCGTAGAGGCTCCATATAACGCCCAGCGCATTCCGCGTTTTATGGGTACATCAATCCAACACAGTTACACAGGGTCCAAAAAGTGACTCATGCGGAAGTTAGGTTTTAATTCGATGATTTTTTCGGGAAAGCTTCCACACAAACTTGGCCATAGAAGACTGAGAGTCTGTGTCAACGACTTCTGACAACATGGCACTGGATTCGCTAGTCCTATAGCCACTGCCTCGGTTGTGACTAAATCCCGTTGTCGTAGGCCTCTGGAGAAGCCTGCTGTTGTCCGTAAGACGAGCTGGGAGGCTTCTTTGGCATCGACTCGGTGATTTCCATCGCAAGATGTGTGAGAATAAAACTTGAAATTGATCTGTTTTCACCTCTACCTAGCCAGGTCGGTAGGCGCTCGCGTACTCTCTTTTCCAGGCGTCTCGTTGTACGGCCAATTTAAACACGTGTTTACCAAACTGACTTTTCACACTATAGAAATGTTTGTTTGTCCAAGATCTATGTATGTGAGCCTAACTGAATTATAATCATTTGGTTTACTGAATGTTTTTTGCTAATTTTCCCAAGGTGAGGGACTCAAGGCCCTTCAAGGACAAACAAAACGCTTTCCACAATTAGGCCAACACGCGAAAACAACTGAAGTGTGCATTTAACTTCTTCTACTCTAATACTCATTGTCAGATCATGGGTCGTTGAACTTTAAGCCTAATGTCCCTGAATTGTAATACTATACACTCTAAACATTTGAGTTGATGCATAATTTAGAGGGAATCAGTAGTAAATCAAAAGGTTTCCTTTCACTTGTCATTATCCTCATCGGTGTCAGTCCAAATTATTGATATTTCCTCGTTGGACTGGATAGCAAGTAAAGTGACCTCAATTTGCTAACTATAGTAGCTCCAAATAATCGTGCTCAACAGACCGATATTTTGCCGCCTTGAATAGCGATTAGTTTGGTCACCATGTCCCTTCGTGGGTAATAGTGAATGCGAAGCCTGATTCTGTCATGAGAGGCCGACTGTTAGACGACGACACATGTCAGACCGGTCACTCTTGATACGCCGCCTTGACGCAGACTTGCAACGGGATCACGCAATGGTTCTTACGCAGTCCGGGTTAACTAGGGCCGGACTTCAAAGGTGAGTCGGTCGGCAACCGCCTCAGTTAACAATCGACCTTATATCGCTCAGCACTTTGGCCTACACTTAACCCCCTTAAGATAAGTCTGGGTCAGACAAGACGCGGCACGGACAGTGTTCTAAATACTTTGTTGTTCAGAGACCCAAAGTCTGCTGTCTGTCTCAAAAAGACAACGTTGACTAAATGAATAAGCTTTGTATTTTTAGTCCTCTTATCGTAATTACTAAGTCCAAAACAATTGCTGAATAGTTGTATCTTCCGATACAGATACAGTGCGTGACCGATCTCATGAAATGTTGGCCGAAATTCTGAAGTGTGTTTTCGATTGCGGAGGATTACTTAGGTGGGGTTGTAATATTGTTTAGCTTGCTGCATAATCCTATAGCATTTCGGACTCATCAGAATGTCGGCTTTTGGATGCACTCCTGTCTGGCCTTCTGTAAAAATTGCGATCTGCAAAAGGTAACTACTTATGTAGCATGCATTTTTCGTATTGATTTTCGATGGTCTCACATATTCAAATATATTCCATAGAAAACGTGCATAAAATATGCCTTATTTTACCTTTCGGTAGAAAATCACACTGTCGTTACGCTTTATAGCTGAAGAAAGTGTACATTTCATGAGATCGGTCACGCAATACACGGCAGATACACCTACCTATAATCTGACGGTAATTATTTTGTCTCAATTAAAAGTCCTTTTTTAGAACAAGTATATTAATCGCCCCAGACTGGGAGAAACCTGACATTAACATTTCAACATCTCCTTTGTCGTAAAATCTGCACAATTTGTGGTGTATTTCATTGGCTTGATCTACCGCTGAAAACTCAGCTTTTGACCCTTGTACTGCAAAATCAACTGTAATTTGAGTGACATAAAATTCAAAAGAAAAAATGGTCCATAAAAACGAATATACAATGTCAAGCAGCTACCACCAATTATCTTACATTTAAATGTATCGTCACAGATCCCGTACTTATTGGGCAAGACACTGTAATAGGAGCACCCGTAATAGAGGTGGAATTTGCCAGATTTTAGGAACGTTTTACATTTCCATACTCTAACCCCAACTCTAACATTGCTCTAACCAACGTTAGTCACGACCATAACCCTTATCCTCAAGGAATGTTTCGTTTCCTACCCAAGATTATACGCTGTCGCATAATAGCAGGCAAATTTGGTAGGGGCGATGTTTCAATTTAACGCCCAAATGGAGTTTGTTTGTAACAACGTTCTAGAACGATATTTGCACGGCTTAGATTAAAGTTGTCTTAGATCTGTGGACATCCCTTTCGCTACATTCAGAAGGAAAGTTGGCTGGCGAACGTTGCTTTCGATGACTTCTCGTCAGGCCAGTACAGTTATTTGGGACGGCGTACAGTGAGTGAGACAAAAATTGATAAAAGTTAGTTTTTTTAAAATACAGGCTAGGCAAGAGCCAAAGGGCGCAGAAATAGTTCCCTCAGTGTGCTCGTCTATATTTCTATTACTTGATCACTGGCAGATAGGAAATCACAGATGTAATCAACAGTCTCGGTGACTGGGACGTTTGTAAAAAGTGATGTAACGTCCAGTGAGGACATCATCATGCCGTTAAGGTTGAGGTCTTTAATGTCGTCAATGAATTGAAAGGTATCTCGATAGCTGCTTGGTGCCAGCTGATGCTGTATGGGCTTGAGTTTCTCTGCTAACCACTTTGCTATCGCATGATACGGAGAGTTCCCCATATCTAAAATCGGATGAACCGGTAGACCCTCCTTATGGATCTTAGGTAAATCATAAAACCGAGGGATGTGTGTGCCGACTAGCCGGAGGTATTCGAAGTCATGATCACTTATGTGACCTCCTGTGTGAAGCCTTCTTAAACAGCAAGGGTTTTCCAATAAATATAATTGGACATTTAGAGGCATCGGAAATCAATGAGCGAAAACCATGCTAAATAAGTAGGCTATTTTTACAGAGTGCGGTTTTTGCATGCAGCTGGAAGGAAACTTATTCAAAAAACGACATCTTGAGGTATTTGAAATACTGTCGAATTATGTTCCAGGCTGACTAGTTCTACAAACCACTTAATTAATCTTTTCGAAATGAAAACGCATTTCGAAATTTCTGTTGACACCTACGGTACACCGCCCACGTAAGGGCCAATCGCACTTTTGCCGAGTCTGGTAAGTAAGCAAAGACTGCAGCCGTGAACTCCCTAAATCCGATTTTAGTCGCAAAACTCATCAGTAAATATGCCCGCTGCCGATTAAGTCCCATAAATTCCAATACGGTGAGGAAAATTTCCGTCGCAACTGTGAAATTTCGAGCGTCCTTGACCTTGTTGGTCCTAAATGCGTCCCGTGACTGGCGGGCAATGTGAGATGAGTCTAGTCGGCATGTCTCTCCGTCAGTGGTATTGTGTACGAAGCGTCGTGTTGTCGTGTGTGGCACACCGGTAACTGGCCACTTCCGACAGGCCGGACACCGAATCCCGTCGACTCACGCGCAGTCTTAGCCCAGACGTACAGCCGAATCACTCATCCTCCTTACAGACCCCAAGCTAGATAGGGTCATTCTTCAAAGGCAAGTCGGTTTACAAGCATCTATGCTAACGCGTTACAAAACGGTGCTCAGGATATGAACCAACAACCGATCCACGTAGACTAAATATGGGTCGGATGACAGGTTGCAGGGCCTACGTGGCGAATGTCTTCTGGCCGCATTATCTACAAACCAAAATGACTAGTTTAGTCAAACTTTTAGCTTCACTGGTTGGCCTCTACGCATGCATACTATGAAATATGACGTATAATATTGAACAAAAAGCTGTCATTCTCCCATGAATTGACAATTAGCTTATATCGCTGTTCCAGCCGTATTTTCTACTGGCCACACGAACTAGTTTCTGTTTTTGTAATCCCTTCATTCGCAATTTACAACGATGAAAATCATAATGACGTCAGTTTTGTCTACTGCCTCCTGAAAATGAAGCATCTTTTGACTTCCAACTGAATACTCTTGCCTATATTGTATTCATGAGAGCATGCTTATGCAATAACTCATTAGTAGCTCAAAAAAAAAGAAAATTAAACATTTAGAATGTTATTCGCCAAAAGCACGTTTAAGAGTATATTTTCCTACATAGATGTGAGTTGGGCAGATTGTTGCACGCTACTTTATGATTAAATCAGTTAAATACGCATTTGAAGGCAGTCAATACATTTTGATATACTGTTGTGGTATGAATAAAGAGGGTTTTTTAGATTCTGAAGACTGTGTTGATGGATCAAAATGTATTTTTTGGAAACTAAATATTTTTAATCCAACAGAAATGTTTGATTGAGTTTACACATCCTAAACGTCTATACATTAGGTGTTCCACTGCAGAAAATAATTGCACAAAATTGTAAAATTGTTTCAAAACTCCAGCAAGTATGTCGCTTTAGCTGAGGTTTGAAGTTCTTAAATTCAGCTTTTTAATTCATTGTTTAAACTTATCCTAATGATCAAATTAAAACATAATTTGTCAGTCTTGCTAAAGTTATCCATCTTCAACATCAGACGGGGACCAATGTATGCCTGACACTTTGTTAGATCAAAATGAATTGGACAGGAGAGAAATTCAGAAATGATATAAATCTCCCTAAGTTTATCAGGTAAAATTGGATAAAAATGATAAAATATATCTGCACACTTTTGACTGCAGTAGTTTGCGCAAATGCATGCTCAAGCGGGACAGGTGCGGCTTCTTAGTTTGAATATTCTTTAATCTTCTAAATGGCATTTTAGATCGAGGCGAGTGCGGCAACTACCATTTCCGTTATCATATAACAAAAAATGAGATTTAACACTGACTACACCAAATGTTAATTTAAACAAAGTTAGCCAAAGTTAACATTTTACGCATATTTCGAAATGTAAGGTATTAAGAGTTGTTTTTTGCAAATGCCTTAAATCTGCGTCGATATTATTTTCTGTTAAACGACCCAGGCACAATTGCAGCTTTAGATTAAATACGTTCCGCAAACTCCTGCCTGACCTTGCTCATTTTTCGTGAAAGTACATGCAGCCGCGACCAATATGTGCCCAAATCAACGAGTGGAGTTCTGTCTGCAGGAGATTGTTTAACATCTACTAGAAAAAACGAATGAGGTCAGTGCAACTCGGAAAACCGGGCCGGAATTTTCGACTCGTGTACGCATGCAATTGCACAAGCAAGTTGAAGTGCATAACTGCACGACCGTCAAAGTCATTCCGCGAAGGAAAGTCAAACAGTTCATGTGCCAAGCAGTATTTCCCTCCGTAAACACGTGCTTTGTACATAGGGTGCGTTTAAATCAGACTTTATTTATAATCTCTTCTAATTTTTTAATACATCAGATGATATTTGTTGTCAAATTAAGCGCATATACTGTTAGTGACTAATCACCTAAAATATTAACCGAATTCTGAAATGCTTTCTCGATTTGGAAGGATTACTTAGGTGGGGTTTCGGGCACGACAGGTTGTTTGCTTTTGAATGCACTTCTTTTTGCTGTCGTCAAAATCCGAACTCAGTAAAAACGGCTAATGAATCAGTATGCACCTTATTTATTGATTTTCTATGCCCCTATATATTCAAAAACATTTCGTCAAAAGCACGCACAAAAATATTATTTATTGCACCTGTTCGGTAGTAATCTACATTTTTTTCAAATTTTAAAACGTTAACAATTATGAGACATGTAAAGAGTGTGCAGTATTCGCACGAATTGATAACGCTCCTTAAATAGTCCGAATCTGCTGCAATATTTTATGAGCCTCTTATGACTTTATGAAAGTGGAAGTAAAAATGCATGTTTTTTTCTCACACGAAAGGTATACTGACTGAAAACTTAAAACCAAAATGCAATTGCAAATCCAGCTCAGTATTAATAGGTGATTAAAAAAAGACTTTCTAAGAACCAAAAAAAGGCTTTCCTTTAGTATGCATTATTTCCACCAACTGAGTTCAGAAAATAATACGCTTTGGACGATTTCAATAAAAAAACCATTAAATCTATGAAGGTGTCGGAAACTTATTGAGAAAACTACTCAAATTGAGTATCTATTATTTACCGATCGCGGTTTTCGTAGATGGCCAAAAAGAAGTGCCTTCAAAGGTAGCGCTGTGGTGTGTTTGAAATATCCCGGGATCACGTCACTAAATAATTTTTCTTAGATACCCACCTAAGCAATGCTTCCTAATCGAAGACACAATTCTGAATTACGGTCAACATTTCGTGAGATTGGTCACTGAATGCTTACTTGTGTATGATGTTCTTTCCCTAGGATCCATTCCGCAGTGTCGCCCACCGTGAAATCAGGTTCAACACCGACTTTCATCTGATATTCCTCAATGTGTCCTCAAAGGTTACAGTGGATATGACATATGCGCACAGCGCGGACAATGCAACCGATCTAATTCTCCTTTCCGCCATCGAAATGTACAATGTACCGCGCAATGTCTCACTGTCCGCTTTGACGAGTCCCAGCCGCCTATCTTCCATATGGGCCGGAGTAGTCCTGGATGATATGGAACGCTGGTTAAATGAGGCAGCTTTGCACTTGAAACCCTTGTATTCCTATTACTAGGTCCATAACATGCCTGTACGCTTTTGGCTCTCTCTCTCATCTGAACCAATGCTCCCACTCATGCCTCTGTTTGAATGTACAACGCTTGTTTTAAAATACAAAAGTGAGTTTGGATTGAAAACCATGGATGGCTCTACAGATTGCGTAATACTCGACTACCGCATTGCAGTAACTTCACCGGGATAAGCACCAACCAATATTTTAAACTGTCATCTAGCAGAAGAGAGCGTCAACAAATTTCTATCGTAAATCTTCAACTGAAAACAACGACAGACGAATTCGCTATTTATTTTCTGTTTCTAAGTTCCCTGAATATTCCCATGATACGTTTTAAAAACATAAATTGACAACCTATGCGGTATTTTATCACCAGACCCATGAAGTTATACAGACGGCGAAAATAGGACACGTTGACGAGGGTTGGTAGCACTCATCGTTCACACACTGTCTGCATTACGATGTTGGCCTGTTGTGATCATTGGGACGCGGGAAGATGGATTCGGGGCAGACCGTGAGCGATGTTTGTTGGTCGAGAACGAGGAACGCTAGTGGCTGCCATTTTGGGATAAAAAGGGACGCTGCTTTGCCCTCTTTCGCCCCTCAGCAGGAAGATTTTCGTTCGAAATGTGACTTTGTCTATTTTGTAAACTTAAAGCGCATTTTCTCGAAGATGATATATACTTCCTTTTGGTTATTCCCCGCCAAATTGAAGGTTTTTTTAACATCACCTTGTCTTTGGTGTGCACAATGATTTAAAGACCTAGACGTTTACACTAGAAGAGCGTTTGGCGGGCTTACGCGTGCTTTCAATAAATTCTCACCAGGCCAGTTCATTAATATGGGAACGAGGTACAAACTGAAACGTGTGAGCGATAAGAGGAATCGATTAAGGTTCGTTCTTTCATACAAATGGGATGTGTGTACAGAGTGGGAGAAGGGAGGGAAGAGGAGAGGCAGTCAGTGGCAGTGAGGGTTAGGTTGAGTCGTGCCACGGGGGAGGGAGAGGGAAGGGGGCGGGGTCGCAGAGACCTGAATACAGTTAATCGATCCTTGACCACGGCAGACGCAGAGCGTGAAAGAGGTTCTTCTGCGCGCACAGGACCGGCCCCTGTAGCCTGCTGGCAGTCGCTTCTGCTATCGCTTATAGGCGTTGACCCAGTCGCTTAGGTTAGTTAGATGGGACCTTGTTAATCACATGGAAGGCTTCGTTGGGATCAACACGGTGGCCAGAATCAACCATGTGTGCGAGGATGAAGCTGTTTATGGTCTTAAATTCACCTTTCCTCAGCCATGCCAACAGGTGTTCTCGTATTCTTGTGGATAGGCGCCGACTCGTACGACCAATGTAGCCTGTCCCAGAGAAGCAAGTAAAGGAGCAAATGCAGATGGAGGCGGCCTGAACTGATAGCCTATTCTTACCTTCCTGGCGTAAGATGGGGTTGGTCCAAAACAATACTTGAACTCTTGCTGCCGGGAATGTACGTGAAATGGTTTGGTCAAGATGCCTTTTCAGGAGCTCACTCGCCGCGTCCCCTTGAAAGGGGACTTTGAGGAACAGAGTATTCTTTTCTGCTGTCGGTATGATGCGTTTTCTCGGTGGTTCGGCAAGATTACTTACAATAACTCTGCCAGGATATCCGTTCTCGTTCTGCATCCTTCTAAGTTGCTCATCAACGCTAAGCGCCGAACAGATTTATTTAGCCCTTTGCGTCAAAGAGCGAACCAGATTACGTTTCTTTTCAGGGAGTACAAAACTGTCGAAGTTCGTATATTGCCCAGAACAGGTATTCTTTCGAATGCTGCCTTCAGCTCTTCTGCTTAGACGGGAATCCAGAAAAGGCAGAGGGTCAGACCCTTCAACCTCCAACGAAAACCTGGTCGACGAAGGTGCTTGATTTACTGCATCCAAGAGGGTAGTTATGTTGATTTCTCTGGTGGAAATTTTAAATGGAGGGATTTATTAACTTTGGGCCTCCAAACCACCTATAAAGAAAATTTCTCGTTAAGGAAATTATTTCACAAAACAGTAAAATTTTATTTGAGTTTCAGCAAGGACTTTGCCTGCTCCGGTAACTTATCTTCTTGAATCATGCTTTCTAATGCATTTTTGAACTTCATTTAAATGACCAAATTAAAGAATAATGTATTATTCTTGCTGATGTAGTCTACTTGAAACATTGTGCGGGGACCAATGAATGATCGACATTTTGGCAGAACAAAGCGAATTGGACTTGAAAAAAATTCAGAAATTATATAAATCCGCCAAATTTTAGATAAAATAAGAGAAGAATGATGAAATACATTTGCTCACTTTTCGCTACGATAGTTTGCGTAAATGGATGCTCAAGCGGGACAGGTGACTTATATTAGTTTAAATATTCTTCATTTGTTTAGAGAGCGTTTTATTTTTAAGAGAAACGCGACCATTGCCACTTCCAGTTTTAGTCAACTTAAAGTGACGTTTCCCGCCGACTTCTCTAAATTTTAATTTAGATGAATAAAAGTGTTTTCCCATAGTTAAAATTTTAAGGCTGTTTTGAGATGCTAGTTATTAAAAGATATTTTCTGAAAACAGTTAAAATATGCGTCAAAATTATAGTCTGCTTATTGAAAAAGGCAAAATTGCAGCTTTAGATTAAATACGTTCCGCAAACGTCTGCCTGACCTTGCACATTTTCATAAAAGGACATTCAGACGCGACTAATATGTGCCCACCTCAACGAATGGAGTTGTCTCTGCAGGAGATTGTTCAACATCTACTAGAAAAAACGAGCGATGTCAGTGCAACTCGGAAAACCGGTCCGGAATTTTCGACTCGCGTACGCATGCGACTACATAACCAAGCTGAAGTGTATAACTGCACGACCGTCAAAGTCATTCCGCGAAAGAACGTCAAACAGTGCATGTGCCAAGTACTGTTCCCCTCCATCAACACCTGGTTTGAACAAACGGTGCGTTTGAATTAAGCTCTTTTTATAACCCTTGTCAATATTGGTTGCAAACTACGTGGATACAGTCCCTCCTTATCTGTGGATGATGTTCTTGCCCTTAGGATCCATTCGGCAGGGCCGCTCCTCGTGAAATCAGGTTCAACGCCTACTTCCATCTGATATTTCGCAATGTGTCCTCGAGGGTTACGGTGGATATGACGTATGCGAACAGCGCGGACAATGCTAGCAACCTGATTCTTCTCTCCGCCATCGAAATTTACAACGTACCGCACAATGCTTCATGGATAACCCTAACTAATTACAGTCCTATATCTTCCATATGGGCTAGATTAGTCCTAAGTAATATAGAACAGTGGTTAAATGAGGCAGCTTTACACCTGAAGCCATTGTATTGCTATTACTAAGTCCAAGCTATGCATATGTGTTTCTTTTCGGTGATATTGGTCTGCTAGCACGACGTTTATTTTAAAATACAAGAGAGGGTTTTCATTGAAAATCATGGATGCCTACTCGGATTATGTCAAACCTGACTACCACACTGTAGCATTGTTCAGTCCAGTTCAGTTTTTTTGAGAGAACGTATGTGGGCACCTTTGAAACCAGTATTTGCGACACATAGAGGAAGTATGTGAAAAATGTTTAAAAGGAGTAACATCAAAGACCTACAAATAATGTATCAAAATCTGCACAGATAAACAAGGTATTTTATACGCTAGCAGCTTTGATAGACATGTGTACTCAGGTAGGTGCGTAATACAGCAATTACTTGAAGCGCATCTAAGCTACAGGGAAAGTAATATAATATGTAGTTGGCCATTGTCAAGGCAGCATCGTCGGCTTGGTACCTCAAATGGTTAGAGGCATGGACTTTTAACTAACAGGTCGCGAATTCGAGCCTCGGGTGTTCCACACTTTGGGGTTGGGTACGACTGGCTGAGGACGGCTCATAAGCCAGAAATGGTCATTCCAGTCTCCCTTGTCTTTGTCGGTAATAACATACTGCCTACATCATGCACCGCTGTAGTCTGCTGGTTGGGCTCAGGGAGAGAGAGCCCGTAAGTCACAACGGAACGAGTGAGTTCCGTAAGAACGATCGGTGGGCTCCGCCTATCACTGTATATTCCCGATCGAAACCGACAAGGCAACGGGCTCGTGGCCCAGCGGTAAAAGTTCTGTGGGAGGTTGCATGCAAACTCTGCAGGCAGCTTCCGCACATTTTCCAGCCGTCCTTTCATCCAGGCACTAACCCCCGCCCGCCCCTAAGGTGGGTCCAGAACAAGGGCTAAGAACTATCAGCCGGTGATCCTAACATGTACTTGTTGCAAAGTTATGGAAAAGACAGTCGAAAAACTACTATGAAGTTCATCGAAGAAAAGGATTTCTTTGAGAGCGTCTAACATGGCTTTCGACGAAACCACTCTAGTTTAGTCAGTGTACTGTGTTAAATGGAGGAGTAGTCTCGCTCGGTAGATGACGAGATAGAGCAGTCGACTTCGCTCAAATCACCTTTAATAGCGTTCCACACCTCCGGTAACTCTATCATGTCCGTGAGTCCGGGGTAAGGGGAACCAACCAAACTGAATAGCGAACTTCTTGATCGGCTGATCACAGTTTGTGTGCCTTGGTGATGCGAAATCAATGCCAGTGCCGGTTGTAAGCGGGGTACCTCAGGGCTCCGTGCTCCAACCACTAGCGTTTTTCATTTATGTCAATGACTGTACGAACGGACTTGACTGCAAGGGAGTCATGTTTACAGATGACAGCGACATTTGACTGGCGATCAAATGTAAAACTGATGAGCGGACTCCCCAACAAGGACTAAACTGCCAGACTGAATGACTGTTTAAGTTTTTCTTTGCAAAGTCCGTTGCGCAGCTGTTTAAAACGAAGATGGAGAGGGCAGATGGAGATAATCCTTAGCAGTTCCTTGGTAAAGAGCACCTATCAAATAGGATTAAATAAAAGGACCTCGGAATCATCATTTTGACCTCTCTGAAGCCCTCCTCTCAAACCGGCAAACAAGCATCTTTACTCTGTACCCAACATTAACGGGTCATTATATACAGTAGGTGTGCTTACTCATGAAATGTCAACCGAAATTCCGAAATACGTTTTCGTTTTGAAAAGATTAACTAAATATAGCTGTAAAACTGATCATCATTCAGCATAATTCCATAATATTTTAGTTGCCTCAAAATGTCGGCTATCGAATGAACATCCTTCCGGCTGCATGCAATAACCACACATGCCGTAAGAAACCGATAGTTACAGTAGGTGGGCTAACTCATGCAATGTCAACCGAAATTCGGAAATGCGTTTTCGTTTCGAAAAGATTAACTAAGTAGAATTGTAAAACTGGTCAACCTGCCACATAATTCTATAATATTTCTGTTACCTTAGGATGCCGGCTTCCGAATGAACTCCCTTCTGGCTGCATGCAAGAACTACACTCTGCACACCAAATGACTACTTAAATAGCATGCATTTTTCTCATTAATTTTCGATGCCTCCAAAGGTCATATTATATTTCATGGAAAACAGGCATAAAAATATTCATCCTTTAGCTCATTCGGCAGATAATTACGTCTTCTAATTTTATACTCGGAGGAGGGACATAATTCTGTCTTAAAAAGGTTTCGAATTTTGGGACATTTAAATACTGTGTAGTGGCCGTTCATAAATCGTCATGTCTCTGCATTTACCAATGTGGTTTGTAAAGATAACAATATGGATCAAATCCACAGCTAAATTTTTTGAACCCCATATGGTCACCCTTTATTACCGTGGATAAATGTATGGTTTTCCGTGTGCGGAAAATATACGACTTGTAGTTTGGACACCCTGAATCCAAGGATTACGGTAGAACGGGTTCAACATTGTCGATTTAGCAGAAGAAGATGTGAGAAAGGAACCTCTTACGCTTAGTGTATGCAAGTCACTGGGCCGAATCAAATACTGGAAAAAGTTCTGCGGGAGTTTGCATGCAAATCCTCCAGAAGGCTTTCCAACGTTTCCCAGCCGTCCTTTCATCCAGGCACAAACCCCCGCCCGCCCCTGGGGTGGGTCCAGAACAAGTGCTAACAACTATCAGCCGGTGGCCCTAACATGTATTTGTTGCAAAGTTATGGGAAGGATAGTAAAAAAACTACTATGAAATTCCTGCAAGAAAAGGATTTCTTTAACAGCGTCTATCATGGCCTTCGGCGAAACCACTCTTGTTAAGTCAGTATGCTTTGTTAAGTGGAGGTGATCATAGGAAGATAGCACATATCATGAAACCAAGTCCGCTGACAGCTTGTGGTCGCGTATTTGAATTTAAGCTTCCCTGACGAACTCATTTCAGGAGAAATAGGTCTCATCATTCTTTCGAATTCTTCACTCCACTGCAAGCTGCCGTGGCCACTCTGTCGTCATTTTCAACCGGGCTGTTTTACTGATCTGTGACTATCTCAGGATTAAGTGATATGGAAGTGAGGGAGCTTGTTGGCCTGCAAGGTTTTACACGACCACAGTCATCGTCAGAGAAACTACCCTCTCCCATCCCCAATGTCATTAATCTGCGGGGTTATCGTAATGCCAATCAGATAAGACGTCTCGCACGACAGCTTTTTAAGTTGTTTGTTTGTTAGCTGGGATCGGTATGCTGGCCGAAATTCATCAGGTTTTAAAATGGGAGTTGATTTATTTTTGGTTGCTGCGGTAGTGAAAGCGCAGGCATATTCTTCAGTGATAATTGGTTTTTGTCTGCTCGAACGTTGCCAGAAGGCCTCGTTCAAAAATAGTGGGTTTTAATTTGTCCTATCGCCAAGGTTTGCACCTATACAAATTGAATCACAATATGAGAGAATATACAGTAGATGACCTAACTCATGAAGTGTGTCGAAATTTGCGAATGATTGCCAATCACTCGCAAACCGACAGCAATTCATGAATCCCATATCTATGTTAATTAACTGCAATAATGACAAAATCAAAAACATAAAATAAATCCTGTAGGCAGTGCTGTGTTGCTTTAAAAGTTCGTTTTTTAGAAAAGCACATCAGTGCCTATCAAACACAGTGAAGTACTGCGACAAAAATATCTAGGAAGTATGCACTGCAAACGTCAATATTATAAAGTCAGAAAAGGGATCCATCCAAATCAAAAACGCATCTCAAAACTTCAGTAAAATTCATCAGGCAAGCCATTTCAACGAGCTTTAGAGTAGAACCGATAGCTGAATCCTGGGGATGGAAGGCGGCGTGCTGTCCTGAAAATTGCAAGCAGAATCTTCGTGACGGAATACATCACCGATCTCGCGATTATACACTTTATTTGCGCCGTTCTCTTGAACGATATCAATATCTGAAAAGTGTTAATGCATATGATCTTCTATTCTGTTTTAACAGGCTCTCCTCATCTCTCATAGTGGCACTACCTAGGGGACGGACGTTGGACCTCGGAGATAGTTTAACCCAACGACCTGCGACCACGTAGGCTGATGAGGTGCAATGACAAGTCTAGTCTGTCAGTTAGTCATTTGCTGTGTGGACCACGAGGTATGGAATAAGACGCCAAGGTTCGAGCTCGACCGTGCTATCCAACGCCCTCCCCCGACCCCCGCCGGTCTTCTTGACTATCTCTTGACTCCGGTCTGGGCCAAAGTCAAAGACGCATGGCGAGACCCCAAGATACGGCTTTGGCCCGATTCTATGGCCTCCCTAAGGTGCACAAATACGGCGCTACTCTCCGGCCCATCCTATCGCTCAAAGGTACTCCAACGTACGGACTACCTAAGTGAATGTTCCGGCGTCTCAAGTTCCTGACCACTGAGTCAGACACCACGGTCTCTTCGTCAGCACAATTCCTGGAGAAACTCAAAGGGGTAAGCATCCATCCAAATGAGGTCATGGTATCTTTTGATGTCACTTCCATTTTTACTTCTCTCCCGCAGGATCTGGCGATCGAGGCAATGGAGTTGCTTCTACAAAGCAAATACGATGAAACGGAAAATCGTCTTGGACACGCCCAAATTCTTCAGCTCCTGAGCTCTGTCTCAGGACGTACTTCACGTTTGACGGGACAATCTATGAACAGGTGAAGGGCACATTAGTGGGTTCACCGATTTCGGGATTCATCGCCGAGGCGGTTAGAATCACTGGACATCCAACACCACAGACCAAAGTTCTTGCCCCAGTATGTGGATGATACCTTCGCCGTTATTGACCGGGATGAACTGCTGACATTCAAGGAACATCTGACTGCTGTCTTCCCGGACATAGAATTTGCGATGGATGCTGCGAAAGTCTGCATTCACCATAGACTAGCTCACGCACAAGTGACCATGCCTGCTACAAAACGCTGTAAAACACACAGTAGACATCGGCGGTCAGCTAAGACTGAATTGATGTGGTTTGTACTGTAGGCAAACCCCTCGCCAATACTAACTGACGTTTTTAAAACACGCCATGCAAGTCAGAAGAAGAAGAAGATGCGATCGTTGGAACAAGACGTTTATTGGCCTGACGTTTCGGATTCTCACTCGAACCCATCATCAGAGACGGTTGCAAATAGAGGTAGTGGAGGCATGAAGACTGCAGTATTTATTGGGTGTAGCTGCCGTGAGCCGCATGCATACTATAATTAACAACTCTCGTGATCACCGTTGGGGGTTGTAACTAAGGCGATGGTGGCTCGTCAGTCCGCGTCCGAGTCGTTAATTGCCGTAATTTCATTATCCGTGTTGGATGGTAACGTGATGATTACTCGGCCATTTGTCCCGCTGTCACCAGCATGGTTGGGCGCCCACGCCCTCCTCACGTGACCGATTCCCCTACCCCGAGGAATGTCTCAGCACTGAGTATGGTAGCGGGAGGTCATCGCGCTTGTTGATGGATTGCAGGCCTGAAAGCCATGATTCGAGCAGTCTGCGGCTCACGCGGGCGTCAGCTCTTGCGAGGATTTCGGTTTCTTGAAACTTGAAAATATGGCCAGGTTTAGTGAAATGAGCTCCTACCTGAGAGCTGGAGTCTTTCCCCTCACCGCCGCTGCGGGCTCAGTCTTGCGCGTCCGGGGTAATCACCTGGATTCTCCGACGTAGTTACTCTGTCCGAAACTGCACCACATCCGGTAAACGACTCCAGACGTTTTCTGTACTGGCAGCGGGTGCTTCGACTCCCGTGACTTGTCGCCTGGCCTCTATGTACTACTGAGAAAAGGATTCAAAAGGGCAGCATTCCAACGGCAATTCGTCTAAACCATCTAAGGACAGACCACATC
>CACRXP010000414.1:378982-406832 GCA_902702965.1 Spirometra erinaceieuropaei | reverse complement strand
GGCGAGTCCCAGGTAGCAGTTCAGAAGATGAAAATGCGATCACTGGAACAAGAAATTTATTTACCTAATGTTTCGGATTTTCACTCGAATCCATCATCAGAGACATTCACAGATAAAGATGAAGGTGGCACCAGGAGTGCAGTATTTATAGCACGTGGCTGCCGTGGGACCGTATGCGCACTACAATTAACAGTTCTCGCAATCTCCGCTGGGGTCGTCATTGATGCGGCGGTGGCTTGGCGGTCCGAGTCCGTATTGTTAATTGCCGAAATTTCGTCGTTCGTGCTGGATGCTGGAGTGACGATTGCTCGGCAAAATGGCTCACTGTCACTGTGATAATTGCTTGCCCGCGCCCTCCCCACGTGACTAATTCTCCTGCCCAGGGAAAATCGCAATACGGAATAGGGTACCGGGAGGTCATTGTGTTTGTTGATGGATTGCGGGCCTGAGAACCCTGAGTCGAGCAGCTCGCGGCTCACGCGGTTGTCACCCCTTGCGAAGATTTCGGCCTCTTAAAATTTGAAAATATGACCGGGTCCCGTCGAGTGTGCCGCCACCTGAGAGTTAGCGTCTCCCCGCCTCACTGCCGCTGCGTGCTCGGCAATTCGCGTACGGAGTAATCTCCCAGTTTCTCCGACATAATTGCTTTGTCCGCAACTACAGGAGATCCGGTAAACGACTCCAGACGTTTCCTGCCGTGGCAGCGGGTCTTTTGGCCTCATTACTTGGCGCCTAATGGTTGCTTCCGGCCTGTGTGCAACCCCAACTCCAAGTGGAGTGAGAAGACGACTGACGACTTCCGAAACGTTCTTCACGTACGGAAGAGCCCGCCAAAATTTGGGGCTGGTTGGATTTGGTCTCTGGTGTCCATTTCGTATGCACTGATTGAGAAAGTTGCGCGGGTAACCATTGGCTTTCATTACCCGTCGAAGATATTGTAATTCAGCAACCTTGTCTCCCATTTCACTGCAGTGCGTCTCAACGCGCCGGTATAGTGCCTCTACGCAACTGCATTTGTGACTGATCGGGTGGTTGCTATTGAAGTTCAGTTTTTGCGTCGTATTTGTCGCTTTCCTGAACACTTTGGTTTTTAGGCCACCACAATCTTTGCGGCAGACGAGGACATCCAGGAAGGCCAGCTGATTGTTTTCCTCCTCTACCTCCTCTGCCTCCTCCTCCTTCTCCTCCTTCTCCATCGTAGAATGAATGTCCGGAAAGACGGCGTTGAGTTGTTCTTTGAAAGTCAGCATCTGATCCCGTTCGATGACGACGAAGGTGTCATCCACATACCGAGCCCAGAATTTCGGTCTGTGGTGTCGGAAAACCAGCGACTCCAGCCGTTGAAGGACCGCATCGGCTATGAGTCCCGAAATCGGCAAACCCATTGGCGTTCCCTTCACCTGCTCGTAGATTGTTCCGTCGAATGTAAAGTACGTCTTGAGACAAAACTTCAGGTGCTGGATGATTTGGGCGTGTCCGAGGCGATTCTCCGTTTCGTCTGCAGGCACGATAACGAGGTCGTTGTCGGCCCTTTCTTCCTTAAGTGCATCCCGCTCGACCTTGAAAAGCACATCGCGCGGCCTATGAGCCATGAGGAGGGAGGAAACTTGGTGCCGAATGAGGTTTTTCGTTTCATCTGTCGCTCCCGTCTGGCTGAGTATTGATTCCACTGCTGCGATCATGTTGGCAGCTTCACCTTTATCTGCAAATGTATCTGATGATGGATTCGAGTGAGAATCCGAAACGTCAGGCAAATCAATTTCTTGTTCCAGTGAACGCATCTTCATCTCTGAATAGCATTTTTATAAATTTCCCTTCTTTATATCTGCGCCTTTTCTGTCTCAAGTAGTCGCACCTTAAAAAGCCCCAATTGGTTTAGGCGGGCTTTCTCATGAAATTTTAACCAAAATTCCGAAATGTATTTTCGCTTCAATAGATTAATTAAGTAAAATTTTCAAACTGGTCGGGCTTTTGAAAGCCCTTCCTTCTACTGCATGCAAAATCTATACTGCAAAAATGGCTACTTAAATTGCGTGACTTTTTCTCATTGATTTGCGATGCCCCTAAACGTTCAATTATATTCCATGGAAAACATGCAAAAAAATATTAATTTTTTTGCTCATTCGGTAGACAATGGCATCTTCTTTCAATTTTAAACTCAAGGGAAGTGTATAATTTACTTTTTGAAAACTTTTCCCATTCTCGAGTATTTTTTAACCCGCTCTACCGTCATACTTAGATTCGGGGTTTCCAAACTACAAGCCGTATACTTTTCGCGTATGGAAAACCACACATTTCTTAACGGCAATTAAGGAAGAGCGTATAGGTTTTTACAAAATTAAGCAGCGGATTTAATCGATATTTTAACTTAACAAGGCAGATTGTTAAATGCAGATATATGACGATTTATGAACGGCCACTTTCCGGTATTTAAAAGTCCCCGAATTAGATACTTTTTTAAAACCAAATTATGTCCTTCCTTCGAGTAAATAATGAGAAAAAAATGTATTTGTCGACTGAATGAGTAGAAGGATAATTTTTTTCTGCATGTTTTCCTGGAAGTATAATTGGACATTTAGGGGCATCGAAAATCAATGAGAAAAATCCACGCTAATTAAGTAATCATTTTTTTACAGAGTGTAGTTTTTCATGCATACGGAAGAAAGTTCATTCGAAAGCCGGTAACCTGAGGTAACTGAAATAATATAAAATAATGTTGCAGACTGACTAGTTTTACAACCTTATTTAATTGAATTTTTCTAAACGAAAATTCATTTCGGAATTTCGGTTGACATTTAATGAGTTAGCTCACCTACTTTATGCTTCCCACCTAAACTTCGTTCAGGGAATCTCATGCTTTACGCGAGTTTATTGCAGCACTTCGTTAGTATACTTTAACACGAATACGTCGAAAATAGGATTTTTCTCAATCTCACTACTTTAGGTCTCCGCCCTTTCTGTCCTGAGAAGTCGCACCCTAAAAAGCCACAATTAAATGGTTACTTTGCACCATTCATTCGATTTCTAGCTACGCAAAGCATAATAATTCTCGAATTATTGCATCTTTCCGGCATATTAGGCATCCGGAACGACTTACGGACTTATAATTAATATTTATGCTCTTCAGAGAACACACTCTAGGGCAGACAGTGACCTCCAACAGGAAAAGGTCATTTCATTTTCACAGCTAACAGATAAAACGGACTTTATCGAAATGCGTTTTTACTTGAAAATCTGCTGCATGCACCTAGCAAAGCGTGTTTTCCCCGTGCTTCGAACTACGTTTCCGCTTCGAAAAGATTAATTAATGATGGTTGTAAAACTAATCATCATGCAGCAGAATTCTATAATAGTCCAGTTACCTCAGAATACCGGCTTTCGATTGAACTTCTTTCCGACTGCATTCAAGAACCATACTCTGCAAAAATGTCTACTTATGCGGCATGCAATTTTCTTATTGATTTTCGACACTCTTAATAATTCAATATATTTCATGGAAAACATGCATAAAAAATTCACTCTTCCGCTCGTTCGGTAGATAGTGGCGTCTTTTTTCAATTTTATACCCAAAAGGAGGGTATAATTTGGTTTAAAAGAGTTTTTAGTTGTGCGGCTTTTTCAATACCGTGAAATAGCCATTCATAAAACGTCATGTCTCTGTATCTACTAATGTGGCTTGTAAAGTTAACAATATGGCTCAAATCCACTGCTAACTTTTATGAACCTTATATGGTCTCCTCTTAATACCGTAGAGGAATGTATGGCTTTAAATATGCAGAAAATATACGGCTTGTAGTTTTGAAACTTTGAATGCCAGTGTAACGGCAGGTCGGGTTCAGAATTATACGGGAATTGGAAACATTTTTGAAAATTCTATGCTACTTAAGTAGTCCTTGTTTGCAGAGTAAGGTTTTTGCATGCAGCCGAAAAGAAGTTCATTCAATAGCCGGCACGCTGTGGCAACTGAATTATTATAGAATTATGCCGAAAAATGATTAGTTTTACAACTCTACTTAATTGCTCTTTTCGAAACAGGAACGAATTTAAAAAGTTTGACTAACATTTTATGAGTTAGCCCACCTACTGCATTTCTGTTCATTTTTCAGCGTCAATAGTATTCTACTGATCTTCTGAACTGTGTTGACGTCTTCCAAGAAACATCGCATGCAGGGCGGGTAAGATACACTCTCTTGAGACAAAAATGGTGTCCTTTTAGGGCAGATGACGGCAAAGGTATTAAAGAAACCCGACTTCGTGCGTCATCTCCGCCAATCTGCAGTTCACATTGATGTAACCTTATCATCACGACGCTGTGTCCCTGGGTGAACTAAGTGAGCCAGACGCCATTTCGTGTACACGAGGACCAGAAAACAGTTGTTAGTAGGTGTTTTGGCTGATGTTGAATAAATCAATTTGATCCAACTGTGAAAAACTATGCGCCTCGGCGGGAATCAAACCCACGACAGTGAGTGGAGACTTTAGTACAACAAACGCCCTAACCACCTGTGCTGCGAGGCCCCGCCTATTTAGTATGTGAGCCTGGAGGTCGTCTAGTGGTAGTCAGCTTACTGTATCAGATTTCGTGGATTGCAGTCATTGCGGTAGGTTGAGAGGTTAGGTAAACCCAAATACGATTAAGCCCACGTCTCACGGTGGGGGCCTCGTAGCTCAGGTGGCTAGAGCGTTAACCGTAGTAAAGCCTCCACTTGCTGTCGCAAATTCGAATCCCACCGAGGCACCCAGTTTTTTTACAGAATACACCGTTACGGATCTTGTCTGCACGGGAAAACCCAACCGCTTCAAACTGTTAATCGAAACACCAGAGCAAGACGTACAGTAGATGTGCTAACTCATGAAATGTCAACCAAAATTTCGAAATGCGTTCTCGTTTCGAAAACATAAATAAAGAAGTGTTGTAAAACTAGTCATGATGCGGCATAAATCTATAATGATCCAGTTACTTCAGGGTGTCGACTTTTGAAAGAACTTATTTTTGGCTGCAAGCTAGATCTATGCTCTGCAAAAAATGACTGCTTATATAGTGTGCAATTTTCTCATTGACTTTCGATGCCCTTGAAAATTCAATTGTATTTCACGGAAAACATGCATAAAAATATTTAATATTGCATGCATTCCTCTACGGTATTGAGAGGAGACCATATAAGGTTCATAAAAGTTAGCAGTGGCTTTGAGCCATATTGTTAACGTTACAAGCCACATTCGTAAATGCACATACTTGACGTTTTATGAACGGCTATTTAACGGTATTAAAAGATCTCACAATTAGAATATTTTTAAAACCGAATTATACTCTTTTTTAAGTATGAAATTGGAATAAGACGTGATTTTCTACCGAATAAGTAAAAGAATGAATATTTTTATGGATGTTTTCCAAGAAACATAATTGAATCTTCAAGGGCATCGAAAATCAATGAGAAAAGTGCATGCTAATTAAGTAGTCATTTTTTGCAGAGTATAGATCTTGCATGCAGCCAAAAATAAGTTCTTTCGAAAGCCGACACCCTGTGGTAACTGGATCATTATAGATTTATGCTGCATTATGATTAGTTTTACAACACTACTTAATTTATCTTTTCGAAACGAGAACGCATTTCGAAATTTTGGTTGACATTTCATGACTTAGCAAATCTACTGCAAGAAGTCTCTATATACTTCGTACTTCTACGCAATCCACGGGCCAAACATGTGTAATCCATGTGTCATTGGGTTTAATGTGCTAAAACTGTAAATTCGTTTTTCGACATATGTCACGCTTCGCCTTTAATCTTAGCGTCTTCTTAGTGTACAAGGGGCAAGCGGAAACACACTACGCCGAATACTGCTTTAAGCTGTTGAGAAGAACTGTTTCGGAAGTTTAGTTTTCTAGGGCTGGGCAAAAGCACCGCACTCAAGTTCATTTTTGTAAACCTTGTTTAGGAAAGGCGGGATTCTAGTAATTTCACCTTGCCTGGTCTTTGGAAGACTTCTTAGATGTGCATAGAGGACTGTGGGTATTTAAAGCGACTGTACGCAGTGACTGCGCCCATTAAGGGGCCCCACAGCACGACGACTGCATCGGATTCTGACAGGTTTCATCTGAAATGCGCACCCATAACCAATTTCTACATTTAGGGCGTGCTTTGTCCACAACTGCGCCAGACAGATAAACGGCTGCAGACGTCTCTCAAAACTTTGGATTTAAGTTGCACAACCGAAGGCAACCATCAAACGTCAGAGAATGAGACCGGAAAACCCACTGCCACGGCAATAAACGTCTGCAGTCGTTTATCGGATCTGGTGCGTTTGCCAATTAAGCAACTTCAATGAGTGACCGATGTAAGGAATTATTGGCTGAAATTCTAAAATGCGTGTTCGTTTAGGAGGGATTACTTAGGCGCGTTTCTTAAAAAGATTATCTTGCTGCATAACCCTATAATATTTTCGACTCAGCAGGATGTCTCCTTTTGAAGGCACTGCCGTTCAATCTCCCGTAGAAAGCGTACTTTGTAAAAAAATGACTAATTATGTAGCATGCATTTTTCCCATTGAGTTCGATGGTTTTGAAAACTCAAATATACGTTATGAAAAACATAAACAAAGATTGCTTTCCTTCAGTCGTGTGATAGAGAATTACGGCTTATTTATAGTTCACGCTCGAGGAAGGAGTCTAATTAAATCTTAAAAGGTTTCTCATTATGCGATTTTAAGATCGCACAGTTTCCATTCACCTAGCCGTTTAACAAAGCTCCTCATGAAAGGTAGGACATAGTCCGCATCTGTTGCAAAATTTTATGAAGGCTGTAGGATATCCTTTTATAGGCACAGAAAAATATGCGATTCTCGTTACGCGGAGCGCATTTCCCTTGTAGACTGAAATCATTAAGCGCTAATGCAACGTCTGATCAGGCTTCAAATTCTTCGGGAATTGGAAAACCTTTTAAAACCCAATTATAATCCTTTCTTGAGCACAAAATATAAAGAAGACTTGAGTTTCAATCAAACGACTGATAGAAGGCAAATTTTTGTTTGTGATTTTTCATATTGACCCAACTGTGAAAAACTCGGTGCCTGGATGGGATTCGAACCCACGCAGTAAGGGGAAGGCTTTAATACAGCCAACGCTCTAACCACCTGAGCTACGAGGCCCCGCCGGATGACTCGAGTTTAATCAAATTTGAGTCAAGTTTACCCGTCCAACCTTCTGCAAAGTCTGGAATCCACCAAATCTGATACAGTAAGTTGACTGCCCAAGCAGGATTTCCTAAGTAATTCACCTAGAATCCACCAGATGACTACCAGGCTCGCGTAATTCATTGAAATTTTGGCAGATTTTGAATAATTCCTATTGACCCGATTGTGGTTAGAGCGTTGGCTGTACTAAAGCCTTCCCATTACTGTTGCGTTTTCGAATCCCACCGAGGCACCAAATTTTTCACAGTTGAATCAATATGAATTATTCGAAATCTGCCAAAACATCTATTAATTTGTGATTTTTATAAGATATATTAGAACTTGAAAAAACATCGAAAATCAATGGGAAAATGCATGCCAAATAACTAGTCACTTTTTACCGAGTACGATTTCTACGGGAGATTGAAAGGCAGTGCATTCCAAAGGAGACATCATGCCGTGTCCGAATTATTACAGGATTATGCCGTAAGATAATCAGTATTACAAACGCGACTATGTAATCCTTCCCAATCGAAAACGCATTTCATAATTCCAGTCAACGTTTCATGGCATCGGTCACTCACTGTACGTCTGAGAAACCGAAAGACTCCCTCAAACAAAATGACCGGATACATGAGAGCCGGCTTTTCATTTGTGAAATGCATTCATCATGTAGGCAGATTTACAAACTGGCGTGGCATGACGCTCCGCCGAACGCATGTGCAGCACGTTTCGGAGGCCGCAGATGACCGTCGTAGATGACGTTCACCATCGCTCTACTAGGTAGGCCCAAGAGCGGTGACTTATGCATTGGAAGGCTTGCATTGAATCTACCTCACTCTTCCCTCCCCAACCGCGGTGGGCAGTGCCTCGGGGTATGTTCAACCGAGTCAAATTCATTATAATGGGGAATGGAGGATGGAGCCCCAGCATCGGCTACACCCTCACCTCCATCTCGCATGCACCAGTCGCCAGTTCAAGCCCGTCAGCCAACTGGGACTGGGAACAGTGGCTGGCAGCCCGTCCCTGTGCGTCGTGCAGGGTTCGGTTCCTAATTCTTGTGGCCGGCTAAACGGAGTACGTGCTGGCTAGGTAAGTGAGATGTGCATGATGTGACTGGCGACGTTTCGCCCACTGTACTGGCGTTTGCAGAGCGGATCGGGTGTTTGCTGCAGGCGTGAGCCATGGCGTGCGCGTATTGTGGAGAAAGTTCGTGCGCAGTGCAGGGTGTGTGTACAGGTAGGACGAGGCGTTCTGATGCATCTAAGCCGTGGTGATTTAATGAAGACTTTCGTAGAGGCGCATATTTTCAAATGCACCTGTGTGAGGAACAAGACCAGCAGTGGGGCCAGACGCAAGGTAGCCCGTCTGCGCGGGGGAAGTACCCGAGTCCCACGTGTGCCATAAATCCCACATTAAGAAGAGACCACGCAGTCCTCCAGTCACTTTATTATCCTCACCATGAAACCCCAGTTATCCTGCCAGTTCGCAGGTGAGAGTTTACTACGGTGGGGCTTATGCTGATGTGCCGTGAAGATTGATGACTCAAAAGAAGACGAAGGCACGACCACTGGGACGGTAGATTTATTGGCCTTAGCATTCGAACTCGAACTGGAGTTCATCCTCACAGACGGCTAGAATGCAGCAACGTGTGAACATTTATATCGTCGTTCCGTGCGGGGGAGGACTACGTCCGTGGTTAGGTCCGGTTTGTACCGCTTGGTCCACAGTGGTCCCCCGACGTGTTGACGCCGTTTGTACTTCGCGGAGATGTGAACTGCGCCACCTGGCTGCGTGGGCGGAGGGTGTGATAACATGCAGGCAAATCAATCTATTGATAGAGTCGGTGTCTGACGCCCACGCCTCCAACAGTCCTCGCCCCGTCTAGATTGCCGGCTCTCGCCAATATACGCGTGTTGGCGAAGTCGAACTCATGGCCTTCCTCCAGCGTGTGAGTGGCGACTTGAGATAGTGGGTCGCCTCTCCCAAACGGCCCGTTTGTCCCCAAGTATTCGTGAGCTGAGACGCCGTCCTGTTTGGCCTGTGTAATGGCCAGGACAGTTGTGGCACGGGATTTGATAGACTACGCCCGACTCTTCACCTGCGTCCAGCCGATCTTTGATTTTCATGATCCTGCTACGCATGTCGGCCGGCGGAGGACGAGCGATGCGCACGCCCAGCTCTGATGCAATACGTTCTGTGGCCTCGGACACATCTTTATGTACGGTAGGGAGTGCCAGATTGTTGGTGTCTCTCTTCCGCTAGTCTGTCGTGGGTGCGTGCGTATTCAGCGGCGGATAAAACTATTCTCTTTCATTCATGGATTACTCAGTCCTGCCCCACCCTCTCTTCGCTCTCCCATGCACCCGTCGACTGTTCGAGCCCATCAACCGGCTGGCGATGGGATTTGGCTGAAACGGCTAACAAGCCGTCCACCGGCGTTTACATTTCTCTCCTTCGAACTAAAATGTCACAATTACCACTACCTCCATAGGAATGCCCATGATCAACTTAAACTGCTGGCTGGAAAATGACGAAAAAGCGGCCAAGGCCTTTTGCCGTGAAACCAGTCTACGAAACCGGAATTCTATTCTAATGTTACGAAATACCATACTATCAGCACAGGTACTGGCCAAGAACAACAATTTATAAATTGGAGTATCTACCAGAAAGCACACGGGGAATGCTGGGACACCCGCTGATAAGTTGGAAGCCCCCCCCCCAACTGGGTCATGCCGAGGCATGTTGTAATCATTGGGGTGAATGTGGGAGAGAGGTTGACGTTGGCCGTGAGTGCTGTTTACAAGCCAAGTGTGTGGAGTACATATCATTGTCATTAAGGGGGCTGGGGCAGCGTGTAATAACCGTCTGCAGTCGGCGTTAGCCATGGAAGACAGAGCGTCTGTGCGGAAATCTGCTGATAACACAACAGTAGATTTGCTAGTCCTATATCCACTTCCTCGGTTGTAGCTAGTACTCGTCGGTATTGGCCTTTAGAGGAGTTTTTGTGTCCGGTAGGCAACCTGAAAGGCTTCTTTGGCATCGACTTCGTGATTCGTATCAACTAGATGTGCAAATTTCGAAATGTTAGAATTTTAATAACATGAAACGGCCGCTCATAAAACGTCACGTCTCTGCATTCACCAATGGGGCTTGTAAAGTTAGGCATATGGATCAAATCGACTGCTAAATTTTATGAAACTTATTTGATCCCCCATTATTGCCGTAGAGAAATTTACGGTTTCCCGTAGGTGAAAATTATACGGCTTGCTGTTTGCAAACCCTACATGCAAGCGTAATGGTAGGTCGGGTTCAGAATTATTCGAGAATAGAAAAGGTTTTAAAAACTGCTTTTTACCCTTTCTTTGAGTATAAAATTGCAAGAAGGCGAAATTATCTATGGGTAGGTCCGTGGCAAAACGCAAGACTTTCCCCGTACACAGCGGGCGTCTGCGGGATGACAGGTCATTCCGCACGAGAAGTCAGGAGCAGCAGCATAACGGCACCTCACCTTTCGAGGACTTGCCTATTGATATGGTTACTACGTTTCCAATTGACTACATGCACCTCGTTTGCCTTGGTGTCATGCGGAAGCTCCTACCTATGTGGCGGCTCGCAACGGAGAAACAGATCATTACTAGTAATGCGTCCATTAAACAATGCGTTCCGCGGAACGCATGCCCCTTGTATACCGAAATCACTAAGCGCTAATGCAAAGTCTTATCCGGCTCCAAGTTCCTCGGGAATTAGAAAACTTTTTGAACTTTTATCTCTCCTGCTGGTATAGTTTCTTATAAGACCGTAAAATACTACTAGCCGCCTGTCAGTAGTTAATGCGCATTGCGCTGTTATCCCGCTGTGGCTAATAGACATCGGCCCAAATATTCGTACAGCAAATTTCGGCCTGTGTCTATAGACCTTAGTATAAAGTGATTTAATCCAAGTGTGATTTACGCAAAGTTATAAGTTCACTTCTGAGGAATTATATTTGGGTGATTTAACGTGTTTTGGAAGACCCGTCTCGCTGTCCCAAGGACTCTGCTGATTTCGATGCAGGGTGTGAATATTATTTCTGGAGCAAAGACCGTTTTACAGGCTTTAACAGCTTCAAACTTCGGCGGGTTTTTTTCAATAACGTTTCTTTTTCGCCTATTGAAGGTCGAACCTCCGTAAACATACTGGTTGTGCGTACTTGTCAGGGACGTTTATTGTTTAGTCAAATTTCACTGTCTTGTAATCAGTGCTGACCACTCGGTAACTTGTTCTTCCAGATAGCTGATACACCACTTTTGCCTCAGATGGCACATTCTCATTGAGGGTTTTCATATTTATCACTTTTTACTTTTCAGAAACGCATCATCATGAAAATTCATCGCCCTGGTTGCCATGTTCAACGGCAGTCAGGTTCCCAAGAAATTGACATAAAGGACACTAAATCGACTATCTCCAGTATAGTTACTCACTATTTACAATACAGTCTAAAGAAATTTTAGGAATTTTTTTATATTCTATTGCGCATGAACGCCATGGTTCTTTCGCGGTGAGATGTATAAGACAAACCATTGACAAAATCAGTGCTACCGATGTAATTTAAGTAGGTGCTTAATTGCAATTGCTTTTTGGGAGGTTCGATTTTACAGGTGCTTAAGTCCAATGTCTGTGTTCGGATGCGGCGTTAGTTTCACAAGACTTTTGCGGCGATGTAGGCAATGTACATATCTCCCTTGATTAACGGTCAATCAGTTAATGAGTGCCTTAATCGTAGGTAAACTGAAGAAACTTGCACGGAATATAAAAGCCAGGCGGACCCGAACAAGATCAAGAACGTCTCCCTTGTACCAAGGCTTTTTTGCAAAATTAGTAGCGTTTACATAAAACATGGCATTGTTCCAACGATTTAAAATTGTTAGCGTTACCACCGCATCCGCTATAAATAAACGGTGTGCATTTTCCCGTATCAATGTCGAATCCTAATCTACGTCTTGGTGAGTGACAATCGCCTGCTTTTCTGGGTAGCAGGCAGACTGAAACACGACCTAAAAACGAATAAGGGCGAATAATTACAAGAAAAGCTGAATTCTAGAAGAGATAAAGTAGAAAGGCAATATGAACGGCAATTTTTAATACGGAGTTGTAGACAATGAGTGTTCGAAATTCGTAGAAAGTCGGCTATGATTAGTAACATTTACTTAGGCCAATTTATTACAGTGTACTCGTAAATGTTGTATTCTGTCATGGAAATCTCGAACATGCCCAAATGCGTTTGAGTCACGACCAGTAGGTGAAGCCCTTCGGTGTGCGTGGCAAGTCCAAAGGAGGTGATTTGGTTTGAAAAAGAAATTAAAATGAATGTTTTTACTCTGCTGACTCTTCAAATATTTTTCTCAGATTCCTGCAGCCGAGCACGTAGGCCCTATCCGCGTTTTGTGCCAAACTCACTGACTGCATTCCAGTGGTAACTTAGTTGATGGGCTGTGAATTGCTGATACGAAATTTCCCGGCCTTCTGGTGCCAACTGGCATGTGAAAAGGAGGAAAGATGCCTTTTCACTCAAACATGCCCTGACACCTCGTCCTCTATTTCCACCTAAAGTGAACTGGGCACTCTGAAGAGACCGAAAAATATTCCCATGCAATCTTTCTGTCTCGAGGTATCCTGGCACGCAAAGACTTAGTAGAAATGTCCACGGGAATTGATACTGTTTAAATGACTGATTTTCTAAATAATGACCCAGCTGTTTGCATAAATGCCTTGAACGGTGAATAATACTGTTGAAAATGATAGAAGTATGTTATTAATTATGCAGTTGCGCGTTATGCTGGAAAGGAAACGAATTAAGTTTTTAAAACATCAAAAGTAAATCGGCATGGAGTGGGCGCGGAATATTAAAAGAAACGAGAAACAGTTACTCTCACTGACACACTACTGTGTTTGTTAAACTAAGGTTTTCCAGTTGTCTAAAGAAAGAAAATTCGGCAATAATTGACCACTTAAATATTTTGATCTTATTCTACTGAATTTACATCTCACTGTATAGGCACCTATATTCTGCGGAAAAAAACGAACAAAAATAAGCTCTCTTGTCCCGAACGGATAGCAAATTTTGTCTTTTTTCGAATCTATTAGCCTAAATATTATCCTCTTTGTCAAAAACGATGTAATTATGGGGTTTTAAGACTGCTAAATTTCCATCTAAATAACATCGTATTTGTTTGTTTATTGATACTCCTACTGAGGTATACAGCGTAAACAGTCCTATTGAATCTCCTTAATAATATATAGGCATTTATTATTTTAATTACATCGAAAGCATACACGTTGTGGATTGGAAACCCTAGACGGGGATTCTCGCAATTTCCCTGGAGTCGACAGCTACCATTATTTCAAGGATAATATTTAGAGAATACGTCATTTCCTTACGCAGAATGAGGGACGAAAGAGTTTGTGTTCGTTTTTCCAAAAAATACCTGAATGAACAAGGTCATTCAAAATAGATCGAATAAATTCCACTTCAGCGCAAATGGAAAAAGCACTCAAACACACTGTATTCTGGAGTGCCTGAAATATCCTGAATCTATGCTGCTCGTTAACGACCGATACAATCACAGCTAAGAAATCCCTCTTAATTTAAAATAAGTTCCGCTGCTTTTTAATATCCCTAGAAATTGACTGCGAACCTGGACCAGATAAGTAAATTTTAGGTCTATAGGCTCAGATTAAAATTTTCATGCCTGAATATTTGGGCCGAGGTTCGACAGCCACAGCGTGTAACCGCGTAATACTCATTAACTTCCAACAGGCAGCTAGTTGTATATTTTAATGTAAACGAATACCATACTAACAGCACAGACACTAGCATAAAACCCATACACACGTGTTTCGCAGTTATTCTGAGCCTATAGACTTCGAATACATTGATTCACTCCAAGTTCGCAGTTAATTTCTGAGGAGATTAAAAGCAACAATTTCTAAATTGAGGTATAAACCAGAAAGCTTACAGGTAGTGCTGAGAGACCCATTGATGCGTCGAACCCCTCGCAGTTGTGTCATGCAGTGGCAGAGTGTCGACAAGACACGCGTGTATAAGCTTTTGACTAGTATCTATGCTCTTAATGTGGTATTCCCTTGCCCTAAAAACAGAAAAAACTGGCATTTACCTTTTTGCCACAAGCTGACAGTTTCATCTTGGAAGGTTGCCAAATGACGGGGCAAGAGATTGTGAGGCCTCAGAGGCTTTTTGGGAGGTCGCAGTGTGACACCGTTTGGTCTGTTTATGGATGGGCCGGCAAATGAACGAACCCCCTTTTCCGTGGCCATCTTCACTTTGTTCCAACCTCTGAGAACATCAGGGAAGGTGAGGTGAAAGAACTTGAAGTCTGCTAGACTCCCCATCTCATCGGAACCAGTGAAACCATCGAGTAGCGGTGGCGTTTCGTTCTGGAGTAACGAAAACTCTTGCGAACAGTTCATTCTGCAAGATGAGAATATGTAACACTGTTCAGGTGCGAGAATCCATTCGTATTATCGGACCCATTAAGCTCCTCATTTCAATGATCAGTGCAATTTGTAATCGCTGCTCACGCATTCCACTTGATCATACCCGTACTCATTTTGAAAGCTATTTTTGGTCTAAAAATACCTGGTCCATTTTGCCGGAAACCTTCTTCCAACTTTCTCATGTATATAGTAGCAACTTTGGACTGGTAAGTATTAGCATTCCACTACGTGTAGAAATGTATCGGTGAAAAATTAAATTTCAGACTCTGCATCATTTTGGGTATTTTGGCATCGAGGAGCATTTTATAAATTAGATAATTATACTAATGCGGAATGTATGCCAATTTCTGAGGTCTATGGCTTAGATCTTTGTCAGGCGAACAACTTTTTGCGTCATCCAAGGATAAATCTTTGCCTGCTTTTCCAGAATATTATATTATCTGTTTGCGCAATTCGACGGAAGACTACAAGGGAAGTCACCTTCCGTATTTTTTGTTAGCACTTATGATTTTTGCGTAATTTTCGTGCGAACGATGCGTATGTCATAATGCTTTCTGTCTCAAACAATTTGACGTCTTAACACGGGGAATTCTGACATTTTAGTTTCTTGTAGAGAGGCGAGCGGTTTGGCGATAATTGATAAATCAGGGCGTGTGCTCCAAGTCTCCAGGTTAGTTTGCGTTAGGTCACTGAGGGACTTCGATCATTAGAATACACAGTGAATCTCAGGTTCTGCACGTGGATACTTTTGTGTTGAAGAGAAGCTTTCCTTTTACACACGCTTTGCTGGATTTGTCTGGAGTGGTACACCTGTCGTAGAGAAGCGGGTCAAAAACAGGCAGATGGCTTAATGTGAGTCGGAGAACGGTAATACAGATCGAAGTCCAATGCAAAAGACTCGTAAAATTTATCGTAGTGTCTGGTTTTCGTTTTGAATTGCACGCAAAAATAGGTGGTACATTTTAACTGCCCGAAAGGTAAGGGAAGCACCGTTGTGGAAATGCAAAGACCGTACATGTATTGAATAAAGTTTTCATAGCACGTTACACGACATCTAAATAGCTGACGAAAGTAAATACTCAGGACACCATGCAAGAATGTCTTACTTGATTACTCGAAAAAGTTATATACCAATACAAATTCCGCAATAAGTGTAAAGACAAAAAGTCCGCCGAATGGTAGCTGAAATAGGCAATAAACTGTTTACTATTTAATAAATGTGATCCAAGTCGAAAACGTATTTTAGGATTTCGATTAACATTTCATGAGTTAGCACATCTACTGTATATTCCGGCGGTTCATTGTTTCTTAGGCGGTGATGACCCTTAAGTTGGTCCTTGAGCGCGGAAGCACAAGGATATCCTGCATACCCAGGAAGATGAAGGCCGATATAGCGGATTATGTAGCTGATGGTCCTGGTTTTCCGCGAAAAATCCTCTGGAAAGTATGTTAAAATTGCAGAAAACTCTGGATGCAAAATTTTTAGTATCGATTTAAAGTACATCAGAATACTAAAGAACTAGAGCGGCAACTTCCCGAATACTCGTCGGATGATTAGAGTATGTATAAGCACTTACGGTCACCGTCGAATTAAATATAGATTCAGAAACACTGTGGCCTATTCACCTTAAAATCCCCCTTTTATATCACTATACGGGAATGGACAGTACCACGTATTTGGACAAATGAGTTATTGTTGAGACACCTTTAGAGAGCAGCTGAATGTTAAACTTGTACTGCATGGTTGCCTAATTCAAGACCTGTTTTTATGACTGTATGCCGCAAGCGTTCTTTTGCAAGCGAAGACTGCAATTTGTCCGATGCCGCCTACCGAAATCACCGAATTGTGTTTTGTGGACCAAAATAATGACCCTAACATTGTTCGACTATTTATGGATTCATGGTAATTGTTAAGCAGGTTGGATGAAATTGTCCGCGCCAGCGATACCATGCGTAATGGCAGCTATTGCGTAGACTCATGCAGTAATCATATTGCCTGAATATATGGTTGTTTAAACGGTAAGCAAGTTTGGACGCGTTCTTTTGCTTTCACGTCCTAATTTTGCTGGCAGTAAATGAACTGTGGAACGAATTACCCAAAAGGGTTTCATAACTCAACGGCTTCGAAGATGCCGTAAGGCGATTTCATTAGATATGTCCACGAGAATATTTTCTGAGAAAGACCTGGATCAGTAAATTAAGTCGGTGATATTTTCTGCAAGTCAATTTTTTGTTTACGGTTATTTTGTTTAGTGAAGATCGTCTCAAGCAAGTGTTTGAAGTGAAGGAAAACGTTTTCTGTGCAACGTGGCATTCATTCCTGCGATCTCCACTTAATTCTTTCTGAGATTTGCGTCCACACAGAAAAGCTTTCTAGCATTTGGCTTTCAGGCGACACTGTATGCCGTCTCGCCAAATATGTAAACGTGATTTTCCACCTAGACCTGCGACCTTTAGATCTCGTGGGGGCATTCGATTGGCTGCATTGCATGTGTAGACTCGCCCCGGGGCCCATGACGCGATCTTCGACTTAACCATCTATATATATATATAAAGCCTTTTCTATACGATAACTGCACGATAAACATGTCCAGCATGTGTCTGAAAATCGCCGTGATCTTGGTGGTCAGTGTTTTACTGGGCTGCGACGGATGCAGGTCATCGGAGGAAACGAAAGCTACGCAGCCTGCTCAGAAACCAACAGCAGGTCAGTGAACTGTCTGGCTAAGCACGTCTAAGCCATTTCAAAAATCTGAGTAGACTTTCTTGCGTTTGTCCGTTATGTCGGAATGTCGTCACTGATGGGGGGTTATGGGGCCTGCAGCTCCCGCTGTGCGTTGGGGGCAGTCGCACAGAGCTCAGTGTTCTACGCTGAACAAGATTGCCAGTCAAGTTAAATGAGACTGGAATGACCATTTTCGTCATTAGCCAGCCGCTCCCAACTCTCGGTTCGAAGCGCCTCAGATTCGAACTCAAGATCTTTCGGCGTTTGAATCAAATGACCTACCAGCTGGACGAGGCACTCCTTATCCTATCAACTGCAATTAACTAGGATCAAAATTAACTGTGTTGAAAGGACGCTCACTGATTGGGCTGCAAGATCTGCTCGTCCCGCTGGGCTTCTGCGTTCCATCTGGGGCATTTCAGATAGTTGAATGGGGCTGTAGGGGATGAATTCGCATGTCCGTTAATTGGATAGGTTCAAACCACTTAATAATGACTAATATTCCTGATTACAACCGACTAAGCAGTTGACCCATCACGTAATTGCTAAAGCATTGAATTAATATCCAAAAGGGCGTGGGCTCAGGTCTCAGGCGCTCCACCCCTCGGAGTTAAATTTGGCTGACTGGTGAATATTATTCTGTCAGAAATGGCCACTCCGGTTGTAATAGTCTTTGTTCGCAATTTCATTTGGATTATCCATTACTTTTACAATTTTACTCCATCCAGCTTCATACTGACCATAGCATTACTTCTTGAATTTCCTTTCGGAAAACTGTGGTTTTTTGGCTTTTATTTATAGCACTACTGATAATCATCGTTAGTAAGTGTGTCAGTGTCAGTGCTAATGTACAAGGCAGGTGGCCTTAAGAAGAGCCTTTCCAACACGTGTATTCCCCCTGGAGATAAAGGAAACGAACTTGAAACATGATCTTGTCACCAGCTGTTATTTCTGCAGGTTGAATTCGATCAAACATCGTCATTACCAACTCTTTAAACTAATGGCAATTTTAAAAGATGTATTATTTCGCGAGACACATGCACACTAATGCAATTTTGTACAGTTGAAATGTATAAAATAAAGTAAAAACAGGCTCCATCTGGCACCGTGAATTGTGTACGTCAACTATACGTTTATGTTTCTCTAGGCCTTCGGTGTATATACCTATAAATGTCATACAACGTAATAAGTTGAAAGAATGTACAGCAATGTTTTCATCCATCGGCCTTTATCACATTCAATAGGTGTAATATCACAGGTTAATAATAATTTTTTATTAAAGACCCAACAGGGTCCCATCAAAGGAGTGTCGTTGCTACGCATGCCCCGCAAGTGCAGTTGCCTGCCTTTTGCCCCACATTTAATTCCGAAAAATACACATGTTTAATTCATTTGCAAAAACACGGCGGCCCCGGTGACATTTTAACTCAAGACAGCAAGATCATGGCTTGAGTACAGCTAACACTCAAACCTGGCCGAAATATGGGGTCCCACTGAAAGACGTAAGTCTACAGTAGGTCTGCTAACTCATGAAATTTCGACCGAAATTCCGAAATGCACTTTTGTTTCGAAAAGTTTTATTAAGTAACGTTGTTAAACTAGTCGGCCTGCAAAATAAATTTATAATATTTTAGTTACCGCAGGATGCCGGCTTTCAAATTAACCTCCTTTCGGCTGCATGCAAAAACTACACTCTGTAACAAAGCACTTCATAAGAAGCAAGCAATGTTTTCATTGATTTTCGATGCTCCTAAATGTTTTATTATATTTCATGGAGAAAATGCATGGCAATATTTATTTTTTGTCCATTCGGTAGAAAATGACGTCTTCTTTCAATTTTATACTCGAAGAAGAAACATAATTCGGTTTTTAAATAGTTCCTACTTGTGGGACATGTAAGTACCGTGAAATGGCCGTTCATAAATTGTCATATATCTGCATTTACCAATGCGGCTTGTAAACTTAACAATATGGATCAAATCCACTGCTAAATTTTATGAACACATATGGTCTCCTCTCAATACCGTAGAGAAATGTGTGGTTTTCCGTACGCGGAAAATATAGGGCGTGTAGTTTTGAAACTATGAATTCAAGTGTGACGGTGGAGCGAATTCAAAATTATTCGGGAATTGGAAAAGTTGTTAAAATCAAAATTATACCCACCCTTCGAGGATAAACATAGAAAAAGACGAAATTATCTTCAGAATGAGGAAATGAATGAATATTTTATGCATTTTTCCATGAAATACAACTGGCCCTTTAGGAGCTTTGAAAATCAATTATAAAAATTCATGCTACAGAAGTAGTCGTTTATTACAGAGTGTGGTTTTCTCGTGCAGCCATAACGAAATTCATTTGAAAGCCGTCATCCTGAGGTAACCGAAATATTATAAAAAGAATATAATAATTTCAAGCTGAATATTTTCCCAACTTCACTTAATTAATCTTGCCGAAACGAAAACGCATTTCGGAATTTTGATTGACATCTCATGAGTTAGCCCACCTACTGTCGCCAGGTTTGGGTCAACTTGCTGTATAAACAAGATCGCCCAAGATTCTGAGACGAATGACTTATTCAAATCTGCCAGAACTTTTGAATACGCTTAGTTTTCGTGCGCTGAAGTTGAGTAAGTTGTTGATAAGAATCTGACCAATCTTCAGTACCTGTGCAAGTTTTCACACTATCCCATGGTTTGTATAAGTTGACCAATACCTCCAGCTGAACTTGATGGTTGCGCAACAGCTTCGGGAGGTTTCGCAAGGCAAACAGGCTCCGTTGCAAACAGGTAAGTATCAACTGTTAGGATTACGACACATCAAGGGTTATATGATCTTCAAAGCTGTCATGATGACGGTTTCATACTATATTGAACACTACGTAATACTTTACGCTCGGTATGTAAGTATGATGTATTAAAAGTAGGAATTAATAGACAGTCGATACTTGGTCAACGTGCACCATTTTAATGTACTATTCTAATCTGTCAACATTTAACATCAGTCGGACGGGTTAAAATTCAAAAACTCCTAAAATTCTGATTAACAATAACTGGAAGTTAGTTTAAACGGCAATTGGGCTATGAATTACTCCAACATCGTTTGAGCACACCATGGCAGTTTGCAAGGGAAAATTCCCTATTAAAGTCATCAACCAATTGAGTGCAGACAGAGGGCGAAGGAGAAAATAAGTGAGACAAGGTACGTCTGACTTCTGTGTAGTCAGGAGCGCTATCTTGAAATTCAAAGTAACAGAAGTTCAGCATGGATGTGAGAAGGAGTTGCCTGGAGGGAAGCATCAACAAATCGTCCAAGTTGTTGCATTTTCTGACAGAAAACATAACACCTGCGTTTTTGATTTAAAGTAGACCTTCTGGCAATAAGGAGTATCTTAGGCCACTAAGGTGTGTCCATTTAACTTAAGCACGTAAGCTTGTGCAACGAGGTATGTAAAATGTGCACAGAATGTCACTTTAAAGTATTGGACTGCCAAACATGTGTACGCTGAAGCTTCTAGTACGACGTCCATGAATTTCTTGTTCGAAAATGACCTTCCATCGAAATGGAACCCTGAACTACAGCAATTATAACCCGAACAAGGCAGTCGAGTAAAGAACATCAACAGCCCTATCTTCGTGCACACGGTAGACACAGACAACCGTGTAGACGCCAGACAGACCTCTCGAGTGATTCATCATGTTCTGTCAGGCTATCCAAAACTAGTTGGGCAGTGTCTGTTAACTCCGGCCTTGGCGGCTGTAATCAGGCTATGCAAACCAGTTCTAGGCTCACAGAAGTACTTCATACATTTCCAACAGTTGCCATGGTTCAAAACCAGCTTGCCAGTCATACGCACATAATTACTCGTCCCAGTGCCTACCATTCTCCTGGCGCCAACCAGAATTAAGATGTTTCAGTTTTCATCCGAAACACGACCTATATCATAATTAACCACATGGTCGCATCTTCTTATCTATTGCCTCAATTGGGATAGAAACGTACAGGCCTGAAGAGGATGCATGGAAAGCAGACGTATGCTCGCCAAATTGCCTTTTGAAAGCAGTCAAGAGACGTCTATTAACCGTTCGTTTGAGCTGAACGTGATCGGGCGGCTATAAGTCAAACGAGTACGGTATTATTACGTCCGACAAATAGGCCAGATCGGTTGACATCACTGTCATTTGACTTTGTCTGCAATATTAGTAATTAAACCTATAGACGAAAAGTACTTGGACCTCCTATAATTTCATCTAACGCAACTGCGCCATGCAGCGACGGAATATCGGCGAAACACTTGCCCGGGCTTTTAGCATGTACCTGTGCAGGTTAGTATGGTACCCTTCAGCTCAGTATGTTTGTCTTTATCATGCGGGAGCACGACTGCGTCTTAAGGCATGCATATTTTCAATTTATACTGCATTCCTACCTATCATCTTCCAAAAGGCATGATACCTCATCCATGAACGTTTTCCATTCTATCTAGTCCACTTTGATCCCTGCGTGCTTCCACTGAAAAAAGGACGTTGTCGTGCAGCAATTCCAAGATACTTCTTTGACACAAACACGGGCAGATGTGAGCCGTTCACCTACGGCGGATGTGGTGGCAATGAAAACAGCTTCTACAACCTCGAGATCTGTCAAAACATATGCAAACAAAAATAATTTCAGAAAGATCGCGTCAAATGAATGACTTCCTGTTTTTAGTGCAGGGGAAGTCGGCTTGAATGCTTGTGGGGATTTCTTTATTAGAGTTGCGAAAATTCCCTGACATGTTTTACTTCTACCCCGTTCCCGTATAACTCTACTGACCCGACGAGAATTTATCGGAAGCTACGTATGCTCACCACCTCGTATTCTGGTTTCTTTATTAGTTTAGTGCTACTCTTTGGGCCGACATTTATGCACCATGCATTTACAGTGTCTCCCGCTCTGCTTACTCATTTTGATTTTCGCGAATATTACCATGTTACATTTGATAAGTCAAACTGGCAAACACTTGTTTTCGGTAACTCATCACCAGACCAATACAGTTACCTAGGAGGTGAAAATGTGGGACGTACAGAGGGCTTGTAAGTGCTTCCAGATCTGTTGGTACTTATCGTTCCCGCGCTACCCGCATGGTAAGGTCGGCGTGCTGTAATCACTGTGGTGAGGGTGGGGGTCGATATAGGCCGTGAGTGCTGTTTGCAAGCCAAGTGCATGGAGTACATATGGCTGTCATTAGGGGCCTGGAGTCGACTAAGTGTCTCGGGGTTATTAACACTTATCGTTCCCACACCACCCGCATGACGAGGACGGCGTGTGATGGTCATTTGGGCAAGAAGGGATTCATATAGGCTGTGAGTGATGTTTGCAAGTCGGATACGTGGATTACACCTCACTGTCATCAGGGGGTTGCGTCGGCGCTGGCCACGGAAGACAGAGCGCCTGCCGAACGTCTGATGACAACACAGCACTGGATTCACTAGCCATATGGCCATTGTCTCGGCTGTAGCTAGCACCCGTTGGTGAAGGTCTTTAGAAAAGTCCATTGATGTGCGGTGGGCGACCTGGAAGGCTTCTTTGGCATGGACTCGGTGACCCATAATGAATGCGAGAATGGAGCTCGAAATTGATCTGTTCTCACTTCTGTCCAACTAGGCCAGTATGTGTTAGCGTCTCGTTGTAAGAACAATGTACCACACCTCGCAGGAGCAAGTGAATGAGTAAGTACACATCGATGTGACCTGCAAAGATATCCGGTCCTTACATTCCAGACCTTAAAGGGGGAGCGTTCGTGAAACATACGCGTACATAAAACCGGGACGGAATTGCTACTGACCATTGTCTTTAGATGTCCACCTACTAATTCGCTTGCTACGTCTTCTAAAAAAGCAGACTTTTAATCAAGTCCTCCCCTTCGGCAGTGACCCCTTCATCATTTGCTGCTGTAGGATTTGCAGTGCAATCCTTCCAAGTTTTTTCTGTGGATTCGCGTATTATGATAACTGGTGGTTAAGTATCTGATCCTAGTCACATGACGTCTAAGCTGATCAGTTTACTTGTAGGCCGCTTCAAGAAAACATTTCATCCGTGGGCTGTCATACGCACTTAACACACTCGGACATTGGCGTTATTTGGGAAAGTAATCGTAGAAATTTGGTTTATCC
The DNA here is from genome assembly GCA_902702965.1 of Spirometra erinaceieuropaei. Classification (NCBI taxonomy): domain Eukaryota; kingdom Metazoa; phylum Platyhelminthes; class Cestoda; order Diphyllobothriidea; family Diphyllobothriidae; genus Spirometra; species Spirometra erinaceieuropaei. The sequence goes on along the minus strand of CACRXP010000414.1, from coordinate 383,294 downwards.
ACAACCGTATGAGCGTTGGCTGTACTTTGTTAGTAGTCGCATTTTTCATGACTGTGACATTCTGCCGGATAATATCGAGAGACGATATCTGAACTTTTGGAATCAAGCTGCTAACTCACCAAAAAAATTTGTTCGCTAAGAGCAGCTTTCGACTAGCATAAGAAACCAACATCAACGGTTCGTCAGCTTGGGGGAGAGATGGTTCATTTTATTAGACAATTGCAATAGTTTCTCGTTTTTCCATTGATTGCGTTAATTAACAGCATAAAATTGGGATGCATGTAATGTCTATACGTTCGACTTTTAGCTAAGAGTCTACAAGTTAATTATGCTAGAATTCTGATTAAAATGCAAACCCCGCCTTTTCTGATTACCGGCTGTTTTGTGAAAAATAGATGCATTGCTGAAAACACGACTGAAAGAACTTATCTAGGTAGATACGATATGCCTCCTTTAAAAACTTTAATGCATTTGGCAAAATTAGCTCTATTACAAAAATCGGTTTAGGATTTGAAAATTGTACTCGGCGATTAGGGATTCAAAGGACTGTCAGGAGACTTTCGACCTGTCGCTTCATACAGACAACCTTTCTGTCTTAAACCCAGTCATAAGTATGTGCTAGTGCTGTGACTCAACAGCATTGCGAGTCGAGGTTCTTCTGTTACACAGTAAGTGCTTAGGAAACAGACTCACGTGGAATTATGTTATTGGCAATCATCAGAACACGAGTCAGTGAGCATGAGTTGCTTTCGATAAATCCTCCTTTGGCCGGTTCTGGGTACAGTCAAATGTGTCATTGATTGGAAAATCGATAAAATTTAGTTTTAAAACACGGGCCGGGCGAGTGCGGAAAGGCACTGATCGCGCCCGCCTCTGATGTTGCCAACAAGCGCTGGTGCAGTAACTTTGGATAGTTTTTAAATTTAGCACAACATTCTGCCAGTTTTCGATTGCCAGGTTTTGATTTCTTTCCAAAAAAGTACGATTTTCGGAGACAAATATAGACATAGAGACTGTAAACAAGGTCATCAGGGGTCGTCTTTGCAGAAATCATGAAATGATGGAGTAGAGCAGTCTAGTGGCATTGCTTTCTGGCGGAACAGCTGCCGCGGGGGCTATAGGTGCTGTGACATCATTGATCTCACCTTCTCACTGCTATAATCCTGTCTAAATCTTACCATAGCTTTCTAAATCAAACACGTTGGGAATTTTCCGGCATTTTAAACGAGGCGCGCACAAACATCTACTGTACTATGGCAGACCTAATCCCACAGAAATCCAGTGTATTAAAAGTTGGTATATTTTCCTATGAGACATTTGAAGCACTTAGTGTTTTTTGATGGCCATTTTTTATTCTCACCCACCAGCGAGTGCACACTGTAGTTATGCACTGAATAGTGTCTAGCAGCTGTCTTTTGAGAGGAGAGAGGGGTTTCATTTTCAATATAATGTTAATTACGGAGCGAGCTGCTTACAGAACTTGTTTAATATACTCGATTCTCCAGATGTGGCCATGTCATATCTTCGAGAAGGCCATGACGTTTTCGAGTAATGTTTAATAATGCACTTTATGAAATGTGTCCGATCGTCACTTTGTCCAGCTACTGAGCAGAAGAATGAACTTTCGATCGTCAGAATGGGCAACTTAACTGCCGGCACCGTTTTTTCGGCTAAAAACAATTCCAGAGTATGGTTTTATAGTTGGCTGTGTCCCAATCGGATCATAAAATCGTTGGAATACTCTTCACTTCGACTACCTGGAAATTCTTACTTAGCAAAACCCAATCATTTAACAAGAACTTATTTTCCAACGATTTTCTATGTGATTTTGAATTTAAATTTACTTTGTAGAAATTGGAAAAATATGTTTTCATAGTCATTTTATAGAAAGATTGTCCTCTTTGAATTCTTACTTCGTAATTAAGACGATCTCGGGTTTTAAAAGTTTATTACTTTGCTGATAATTCTCAACACGGCTTGCCATTTTGAAAGGGTGGATATGATGCTATTTCATAGGCTTTGGTACGACCTCGAGCAACCTCCTGATCAAACAGATTTTAAAAAATCTTAATTTGCGCTTTCTTTATTTTACGGCTGGTAAAAGGCGAGGCGTTTTTACAAAATTTATTCAATAAAATACAGTGTGCGTACGTTTCCATAGACCATATTTGCTTTGTGAGGGCATAATGCCCGACAAGAAAAAATAGGTATTACTTGAGAAGTCATATATTGCCATGCGGGGTTTTAAGATAGTCGAGATGGAATCCAGCTCAAAGCATGTATCTTGGCCTGACTGAAATATTATTGTTTTTCTGCAGGCTAATCAAAAACATCACACTGCTCAAGTAATCCGTCCCTAATTTGTGTGACGTTTACGCCAAACCGGTCATTGACTGCAAGTTTAGAACAGCCGCCAAAATCCGAAATAGAAGTGGTCAGTTGCAGCTAATTTCATACATTGCTCTACAGTCTTTGCAACTTATTGTTTGTTCATGTGGAATGTTAGGTTCAAATATATGTTAACTAGTTCCCGACCACAAACCCACTTTGCTGTAACTGGTGTTTCACAGGGACATTAACCTTGTTTATACTGGTACTAATCTAACCATTTCGCTCAAACATGTACAAACACGTTTTGGGTATGCCGCCCAGCGGAAATCACATAAATTGTGTTCTATATTCCAAATATTATCATACGGTAAATATTGCCTACTACACCTATGGTGTCCTTTGTGTGGAATAATCCGATTACGGCATTTGACAATTATTTTTGAGTGTCAAAAGACATAGTGAGGTCGTGAGACATGCAGAAAAAGCAAAAGATTGCAAATCAAAATAAACCCTGCAACAACGCTCCTTTTTTCACTTGTCGGACACAATCATAATCACTTCGGAGTTTTGTGGATATGTTAATGGCTGAAGTCAAAATATGTTAAGAACGATCTCTTTTAAGTACATCACTTGAAAAATGCATGCACTAGTTTCAAATATTGATGTCAAGCGATTTTTTGTGAACTGTAGTGTCCAAAAACAATTATTCTATAATACGGCCCTGTTTTCTGGAATATGATATTTTCTGGTTGAGAATCGCGATTTGTTTTAATGGACAAAACGGAAAAATAGAAAGTGTCTCTTGAACATAATCAACGAAGTCGAACTGATTACGGGAATCATCAATTTCAAGATCTGGTTTTATACGAACTTCAATGCTCTGGTAAGTATATGGCTTCCTAAAGACAGTACGTTCTGTCGAGAAATATTTTGGATGGTTTTTTAAAAGTAAAATTGGCACATAAAAGATGCAGCTATAAGTACTGATTTTCCAGCGTGTTTTTTTGTGACGCACTGGATGGTTAGCCGCCAATGATGCAGTTTAAAGTGTGGAACAAGAGTTGCAATGAAAGTGGTCGCAATAAACATGTAGTTTTTTAAAGCTGAATGATTTTTTCCGGAGCGTTCAGTGTTAAACGTGGTTCTGCAATACTTGCATTCTCAGAGGGCTTTCGACCTTATGCGCAATAAGAACTTGAGTTCCGGATGGTTTTCACTAAACACATCCTGTCAATCCTCAATTTTTGCGGTCATTAAGGGACTGCAGCTAGACAACATCCAAAGCTCTAGTCGGTTGCAGATGGATTGGATTACCTCGAATGTCTGGCATACGTAATGCAGAGAGTTGTCCTCGATCGCGCAACGGGCTGCGAGGTGTACGATAGCAAACAATGTCTCCAATCAGCAATTGGGCATTTCATACATATAGAAAGAGGAGGTTGCCTTTGTGGCAGTTCGCGTCTCCTTGCTCTCTGCTGCTTTTTCACGCTGCCCACGCCTCACACTCCCTATCGATCCGCTGCAGGGTCGCGCGAGGCTTGTCACTAGCCTTGAGAGTCTCGAAGCCAATCAACGCTGTCTCACCTCTGATTGGCTGGCGGACGCTGAGACAACGTAAAGCGAGCAAACGCGCCAGGTTTGGGCACCTCGACGGCTGACACAGACAACACAACTGGCCTGGAGAGCGCGCTCGCGGCGACTGCGTACAGAGCTCTTGTATACGCACTTCCTCAGCAGTAAGGGTTGTCCAACCCAACCCGTCTTACCTGACTGCTGATTTTAGGATTATCTGTCTTTCGGCCACACCACTTCCAACACGGTCACCAATCAGAGTGTTTTTGCTAGAACCACAGGAAAATTAGTATAAGGACTATTTCGAAGTTGACGTTTGTGTGAGACAGTGTGACGACATCTCTAAATGGTATAGGTTTGGCATTTACAACCAATAATGCAATAAAAAATCACCTACAACTTGTCAAAA
>CACRXP010000414.1:356572-367761 GCA_902702965.1 Spirometra erinaceieuropaei | reverse complement strand
CTACAGAATCTCGTTTGCCGAAAAATCCGCACAATATGAGGTGTTTTTCATTGACTTGAGCCGCCGTCGAAAACGCAACTTTTGACCCTTGTGCTGCAAAATCACCTGTAATTTGAGTGACAAAAAAATTCAAAAAATAAATGGCCATTAAAAACGAATATACAGTGTCACGCAGCTACCACCGTCACAGATCCCGTACTTATCAGGCATGACACTATAATAGGAGCATCCTTAATATAGGTGAACTGTCGTCAGATTCTAGGAAAGGTTTATATTTCCGTATCCTAACTCCAACCCTAGCATTGCTCTAGCCAACCCTAGTCACAACTATAATCATAATCCTCAAGGAATGTTCCGCGGCCTAACCAAAATTATATGCTCTCACATAATAGCAGGCAAATTTGGTAGGGGCGATGTTTCACTTTAATGCTCAATTGGAGTTTGTTTCTAGCAACTTTCTCGGATAATATTCGCACGTCTTGGATAAAAGCCGTTTCTTGAACTTGCCATGTTCTAATGAATTTTTGTCCCCACCAATAGCATACATTTCAATTCCAAACACAAGAAGGTAGCAAGATGGAAGGAATAATCTGGCAGTGGAAAAGAAATTTGTCTTTTCGCTACAAATATTTTATTCGGCACACTTATTCATCAAACAACTCTATGACTAATAAAATAATGTTTTTCGCTTTTGAGCATTTAAGGGCCGCTTTCGCCCACAGTCTTTTAATTCTGCAGTAAATCTTTCTATTCTTTAATCAGACGCTTACGAACACTGTTAAGCCAACACTAAAACAGACAAAACTTTGACAATTTTTAAATCCAAATCTAAATCCTAGGACTCCAACCTGTATGCATTTCCATGTGACACGAACTCTTTGTTCGGTGTTTTCCTAGCCTATGTAATTTGTTGTCGTCTCGTGGAGGAAAACATCCCCAGGGATGATGTTATTCACTGCACGGACGCTGGCCACTAAACATTCCTTTCATTACATTCACAACTGCATAACATGCGTGACCTATCTCATGAAATCTGATAACGGAAACTGATGAGAGAATTTCTGGACGTCTGTAACGTTGTGCATTTTGTTTGATCATCCAGCCAGTTCAGTGGAATGTCTTTTCTTGTGCAGAAATTGTGTTTACATGATGACATCAAGTAAAATGCCAGTGTATTTAACGAAAATGGACGCCCGAACACTCATTAATCCGTTTAATGCCTTCAAGAATAATGTTACTTTAAAGTTCTTAACAGACAGGTAATTCTGAATTTGTCTTTATGGATGATCGGGTAGAAACACTGAAAATCAGGAAGTATTCAGCAATATTTCGAGGCCTATCTGAAACTCAGAGTAATCCAAAATGAACGAAAAGTGTAAATTAATTTAACGGAAAAAAGTTCTCTATATACACACAAAATGGTATGTTTACGATCACGCCTGTCAGTCCTAGTTAAATTTATGAGGCTCCGACGGGCCTCATAGCATGTCACCTTATGAAAACTTTTGTTCCTACAAAGTCCCCATGGCGACAGCAAGCAAAATCCAGCTTCTCTTGTTGAATGTCATCTCATTTAACCCAAACCATCCACGAATAACACAAAACCCTTGAAAACTGTTTTGAAATCTACACTCAGAATGAAAGCAGTTTACAAACCGCCATGTATTCACACAAATTTTTAAACGATATTTAGATGCAAACTTCACGAAAACACAATTGTTGGACGTTATTTTATTTATACGCTCATATTTACTGCGTATTGGGTATGACAATACATTCTATACATCTAAAAACGAAGTTTACTAAATCAGAGCTATTTATGAGATTTTCGGGATATTGTGCTTTTCAAAAAAAATCGGCATTTCTAAAATACGTAACGCTGACTTTAATATTTATTTATGTTTTTGATTCCTCTAAATTTGTACTTAATCAGCATAGACATTGGACTCATGAAATGGTGTCGGGTTGCGAGTGATTGGCAATCATTCGTAAATTTCGACACATTTTATGAGTTAGGCCACTAACTGTAACTGTAGACACTAACCGAGACATCAAACTGCTTAAAGACTAACAGCCAACTCAACCTGCTCTACCGCGCAAAAGTAGCCCAAAATGTAGTCTTTAATATTCAATTTTGCTTAAACTTGGACTTATTGTTAAAGACAATGACTTTTAAGTTAACTAAATCAGTTTACAGTAGATGTGTTTACCAAAGAAATGTTAACCGAAATTCTGAAACGCGTTTTGTTCCGAAAAGATTACTTAAGTAGGGTTGCAAAAGTAGTCATCACCCAGCATAATCTCATAATAATTCAATTACTTCAGGAGGCCAGCTTCTGGACGAACTTCTTTCCGGCCGCCTGCATAAACCACGTTCTATAAAAAAGACTAGTTCAACAGCATACAATTTTCCCATTGATTTTTGATGCAATGAAAAACCAACATTGGAACAGACAAATTCCGAATCGAAATGCCATATCAGTAATAAAATGAATATGTTTATGCATGTTTCCCATGAAGTAAAATTAAATATGTTAAAAGACATCTAAAATCAATGGGAAAATGCATGCTGCTTAACGAGCCATTTCTACGGAGTGTCGTTTCTGCATGCAGCCGTAAAGAAGTTCGTTCGAAAGCCAGCATCCTGAGGCACTTAATTATTTCAAAATCATGCTGCATGAAGATTAGTTTTGCAACAATATCCAAGTAATCTTATCGAGACGAAAATGCATTACGGAATTTCAGTTAACATTTCATGATTTAGCACACCTACAGTATCATATTGCGTTCCCGGATTGTGTTCTTGTCCGCTTCCTGGGGGCCAGCTCAATCTGATCTGCACAGTTTAAGCAGGACAAGTTTTCTTAATGGTTCATGAAGTGTCTTGTAGACTTGTAATTGGTAATTGGAATTGTAGTCCATCTGAATTTCTTCAATTTGTAGGCGATGAACTCAGGCAAAATCCAGATTCTCTGGTTGAACCTCATCTCAATTAACTCAAAGTAGCCAAGAATATCACGAAACCCTGGAAAGCTGTTTTGAAAACTAAATTCAGAATGCAGGCAGTTAACAAACCGCCATGTATGAAACGAAACCAATTCTTAAACGGTATTTAGTTGTAAACTTCACTTAAACTATTAGTAGACGCAATTAGATTTCTACGCCCTTATTTACAACGTTTAGGTATTAGAATACATTCTATACATCTAAGTACGAAGTTTACTAAATTAGAGCCATTTCTGATGTTTTCGGCATATTGCGCTATCAAAATAAATCGGCATGTCTAAACAACGCAACTCTGCCTTTAATATTTCTTTTATGTTTTTAATTCCTCTAAACTTGTACTTAATTAACTTAGACATTTGACACACAAAATGGTGTCTATTTGCAAGTGATTGGCAATCCTTCGTAAATTTCGACACATATCATGAGTTAGGTCACTAACTGTAGCTGTAGACACTAACCGAGACACCAAACTACTTAAATGCTAACAGTCATCGAGAATCAATGGGAAAGTGCCTGCTACTTAAATAGCTATTTCTACGGCTTTTAAATGCAGCCGCAAAGAAGTTCGTTCGAAAACCAGCATCCTGAGACAACTGGGTTGATTTAAAATTATGCTGCATGATGATCAGTTTTACAACCCTACCTAAGTAATCTTTCCGAGACAAAAACGCATTTCAAAATTTTAGTTAACATTTCATATCATTTCATATCATATCGCGTTCCCGGATTGTGTTTTTGTCCGCTTCCTGAGGGCCAGCTCAATCTCCTCTGCAGCAAAAGTTATCTTAATGGTCCATGAAGTGTCTTGTAGACTTGTAATTGGTAATTGGAATTGTAGTCCATCCGAATCGGCAAGCTTTGGTCTTGTATATGTGTGGACATGTACTTGGTAATTGGAATTGTAGTTCATCTGAGTTTCTCCACTTTGTAGACGAATTTCCTGAGCCGCAGAGCGTGCTTATAGCTACATGCTCAGGAAACATTTAGGCGAATTGCCAAGCTTTTGTATCAGAAGCCTTTCTCTTTATGTCTTAATTTGCCTATTTCATATGCGGACCTGAAACGAAGCACTCACTCCCGAGTCCCATGCCGACACTAAAGAGCCCGCCTGCGCACAGAGGATCAGAAGCGGTTTAGGTCTCAAATGGGTGTACGGACAATAGAGGCCACATTTAGAAGAAGCCGTTGCATCCCGACAGCCCATCCCGAGGGGCCGAACTATCTCATCAGTTGGCAGCCTTCTTCTGTGGTACTTTGACGTCTCGTCAGGTGGTTTGAAGAAAAGCACTGAAGTCCCCTGGGGGGGGGGGGAGATTAATTCCCCGCAGTCGACCTCAAGCGCTCGCCAGCTGCTGGGGCACCAGTACACTGTCCAAAACGGTCATCCCTTTTCTGCTATTTTAAAAATCCATTTCCTGTTCTGTCTTAAGTTTTATGTTTGGTGCGAAGGTGTGATTTTTGGAATGAAAATGGACTGGGCTGTAGAAGTAATAACTCATCAAAACTTGCCGGACCAGAAACCGGTTGTTGTCGAAAATATTTGGATTTTAATCGAGAGTGTTGTTGGTAAAGAAAAGTACCACCCTGCAAAGTTATAATGTGCATTCAGTTAGAGTGAATATCTTTATAACCGCGGGCATCCTGGTTAATTCCTGTTCATCATCAAACTAGCAGACAACTGACTTCGCAGTAAATGTTCGCACAGAGAGTTCTCGCACCATACGACTTACCAGACGGCTTGCTCATCCGTGTATTAAAGCATAACCTTGTCACACAACGTAGTTCCTTATGCAGACGTGGTTTTTTGCGGATAAAAGCGAAAGTCGCTGATTCTCTTCTCAGTCATGATCAGAGTGCGCATTGATATACGCTCTCTGCGCATGGCCTTAACAGACATACTATAACATTGTGGCGTCTAACGAACAATGCTGCTTTCCTTTTTTACTTCTGAACAGTTTGGGCCCTCCCTACTTATGCCTGAGAACTGCCATGTCATTGAGAATCCATCACAGATTGGTCCTTAATACTTTTAAAAATACAGAGCGTGACCTAACTCATGAAATATGTCGAAATTTATGAATGATTTCTAATCACTCACACACCGACACCATTTCATGAGTCCAATGTCTATGTTAATTAAGTACAAGTTTACAAGAATTAAAAACATAAAAGAAATATTATAGGCAGTGTTACGTTGTTTAGAAATGTTGATCTATTTTGAAATGCGCAGTATTCCGAAAACCTCAGAAATGGCTCTAATTGTGTAAAGTTTGTTTTTAAATATATGGAATATATTCTCACAACAAACACCTAGTGAATATGAAAGTATACACAAAATAACTTTTAATAACAGTGTCTTAGTGGAGTTTACATCTAAATATTGTTTAATAAGTAGTGTGACCTCATATATGACGGTTTATCAATTGCCTACATTCTGTGTAGATTCCAAAAACGTTTTTTAGTATTCCATAATTTCATTAACGATTTTGAGTTAAATGAGATGACATTCAACAAGAGAAGCAGGATTTTGCTTGATTTCAAACGTTTTCATAAGGTGACATGCCATGAGGCCGGTCGGTGCCTAATAAATTTAAATAGAACTGACAGACGTGATCGTAAAAACACCATTTTCTGCATATAAAAAGATATTTTCTGGCGTTAAATTAATTTAAACTTTTCGTTCGTTTTGTATTACGTCGAGTTTCAAATCGGCCTCGAAATATTGCTGAATACTTCATGATTTTCAGTGCTTTCACCCGATCGTCCATAAAGACAGATTCTGAATTACCTGTCTGTTGAGAACTTTAAAATAATATTATTCTCGAAGGCATTTACCGAATTAGTGAGTGTTCGGGCGCTCCTTTTCTCGAAGACGATCGTTTGGGTCACATGTGCAGACTCATTCAAACATCAAACCTCATTTTTGAGAAAAATGGCTGTCCACATTAAAAGTCACCAACGAATATGCCTTGGATCAATAAAAAAAACTTTCCTCAATAAGTTACCTTTTAGGAAGTGCTTTATAACCGCACTCTGTCGACGGATCTCTGTGTACGTTGCATTTTTGGACGGCGAGGCCAAGTAAAAATTAGATACTGTGGACGGTTTCTTTCACGTTCCTAAGAAATATTAAAACGCACGAACATGCCTTTCTCTATTCATTGAGGACATTTCCACTGTTTTTTGCTCGCTTTTAGACTCCGTTCTTTGACTATGAAGGGACGACAGAGCGCCCATACAAATACTGATATTTTGATGCAACCAAAAATGTTTTGCTCGTTCTTTTTCTGAAAAACGTATGCACAGAAGCTAAACTACACGGCACGTAGTGTTTCATATGTTTAAAGCTGGAAATGTCCATTCGGTGGTGGTCATCTATGTGACATCAGGTAGAAGTTTCCAAACAACGAAAACATTTTAGCCCACTTAAACAACGGAATCTTTATCTGCGTTATTATTGTACTTTAGGGCACCAATTCGCACAGATCTGCTAATTTGACATAAATGGATTGATAAAACCCCTGGTGTTCTTAAAATAACCTTTTTTAGAAGATTGATCACCATTGTTAACATCGAACATAAAAATTATCTCATCAGTTTCCGTTATCAGATTTCGTGAGATATGTCACGTGCTGTACGCACTAACTACTCACATAGAAGCAGTTCAATTGCCTGCTTCGTATCTGCTCAGAAGCAACGACAAACGAAAGCTGCACTGATCACACGCCGCAAAAAGTATCAGCGTGCCACGGGAAATTATAATATGAATTATGCAGTAGGTGGGCTAACTCATGAAATGTCCACCTAAATTCAGAAAGGCGTTTTCGGTCCGAAAATAATAATTAAGTAGGGCCGCAAGACTAATCACCGTGCAGCATAATCCTATAATAGTTCAGTTACCTCAAAATGCTGGCTTACGAAAGAACGTCTTTCCGGCCGCATGCAGAAAACAAACTTTGCAAAAAATGACTACTAAACTGGCATGCATTTTTTTATTGATTTCGATGCCCTTAAAATGTCAACTGTATTTCATGGAAAACATGCATAAACATATTCACTCACTTGCTCTTTTGATGGAAAATGAAGCCTTCTTCTAATATTATGCGCAAAGAAAGGGTATTATTCGGTTTTCAGAAAGTATCTAATCGTGAGATTTTTTAATACCGGGAAGTGGCCGTTTATAAAACGTTATGCCTCTGTATTTACCATTAGAGCTTGTAAAGTTAACAATGCGGCTCAATTCCCTTGTTAAATATAATGGACCCCATATGGTCTCCTCTTAATATTGTAGAGAAATGTGTGGTTTTCCGTGCGTGGAATTTATACGGTTTGTAGTTTGGGAAGTCTAAATGCAAATGTAACGGCAGGTCAGGTTCAGAATTATTCGGGAATCGAAAACGTATTTGACAACCTAATTATACCCTTCCTTTGAGCATAATTTGAAAGGATAGTCATGTTCCACTAAACGAACAAGAGAATAAATATTTTATGCATGTTCTCTATGAAATATAATTGAATTTTTAAAGGTATCGAAAATCAATGATATAAACTCGTGTTAGTTAAGTAGTCATCTTTTGCAGAGCTTCGCTTCTTCATACGGCCGGAAAGACGTTCTTTCGAAAGCCGGCATTTCGGCGTAAATGAAGTATTATAAAATTATACTGCAGACTGATTAGTCATACAACCCTATTTATTAAACTTCTCGAAACGAAAACGCATTTCGGAATTTCTGTTTACATTCCATGATTTAACCCACCTACTGTATTTCGCATTCTATGAGGTTTTAATTTCTTAAATCACGCTTTTTAATTAATTGTTTATCTGTATCTTAATGACCAAATTTAAGTATAATTTGTCAGTCTTGCTAAGGTTATCCATCTTCAACATCAGTTGGAGACCAATGAATGCCCGACACTTTGTTTGAACTAGGCGAATTGGACAGGAAAAAATTCAGAACTGATATAAATCCGCCAAAGTTTATCAGATAACATTGGAGAAAAAATGCTAAAATACATCTGCTCACTTTTAACTACTGTAGTTTGCGCAAATGCATGCTCAAGCGGTTCAGGTTCGTCTTCTTAGTTTGAATACTTTTTTATTTCCTAAATCGCATTTTAGATCGAAGCGAATGCGAAAAATACCACATCCTTTATTATTTAACTAAAAATTATATTTCACACTGATTTAAACAGATGCGGAAAGTTAGCCAAATTAAACATTTTACGCATATTTCGAAGTGTAAGGCAATAAAAGCTGTTTTTGGAAAAGATTTAAATATGAGTCAAAATTATATTCTACTTAATGAACAAGGCAACATTGCAGCTTTAGATTGAGTATGTTTCGCAAACTTCTGCCTGACCTTGGTAATTTTAATGAAAGGACATTCAACCGCGACCGATATGTGCCCACATCAAGGAGTGGAGTCCTCTCTGCATGAGATTGTTCAGCATCTACTAGAAAAAACGACTGAGGTCAGTGCAACTCGGAAAACCGGTCCGGAATTTTTGACTCGTGTACGCATGCAATTGCATACGCAACCTGAAGTGTATAACTGCACGACCGTCAAAGTCATTCCACGAAGGAAGGCCAAACAACGCATATGCCAAGCAGTATTTCCCTCCGTTAACACGTGGTTTGAATATATGGTGCGTTTAAACCAGACTTTATTTATAATCTCTGCTATACAGTGCGTGACCTATCTCATGAAATGTTGACTGAAATTCTGAAATGCGTTTTCGATTACGAAGGATTACTTGGTCGCGGTTGTGATACTGATTATCTTAAGGCATACTCTTATAACATTTTGGACTCGGCAGGATGTCGGCTTTTAAATGCACTTCTTTTCAATCTCCTGTAGAAAGCGCGCTTGGTAAAAAATGACTACTTACGTAGCATGCATTTTTCCCATTGATTTTCGATGGTCTTGGAAATTCAAATATATTTTATAGAAACCACAAACAAAAATATGTTTTCTTTTGGCCAATCAATAGAGAATCACGTCTTCTTTATATTTTATACTTAAGGAAGATGTATAATTAGGTCTTCAAAAAGTTTTCTAATTGCCGAAAAGTTTGGAGTATGATCATTCGTTGCATTAGCGCTTAGTGATTACACTCTACAAGGTCCATGCGTTCCGCGTAAAGAAAACTTCATATTTTTCTATGTCATTAAATAGATATCTTACAGAGTCCATAAAATTCTGCAGTGGATGCGGACCATGTTGTGCATTTCATGATGAGCAGTGGTAAACGGCCAGGCACAATGCTATGTGAATGGACATATCGTGGTCTTAAGAAGTGTCATAATTAGAAACTTTTTTAAAACCTAGTTATACATCTTCCTTAAGTATACAATATAAAAAAGACGTGATTTTCTATTAATTGACTAAAAGAAAACATATTTTTGCTTGTGGTTTCTATAAAATATATTTGAATTTGCAAGACCATCGAAAATTAATGGGAAAAATGCATGCTACGTAAGTAGTCATTTTTTACCGAGCGCGCTTTCTACAGGAGATTGAAAAGAACTGCATTTAAAAGCCGACATCCTGCCGAGTTCAAAATGTTATAAGAGTATGCCTTAAGATAGTCAGTATCACAACCGCGACCAAGTAATCCTTCCTAATCGAAAACGCATTTCAGAATTTCAGCCAACATTTCATGAGATAGGTCACGCACTGTATTTCCATGACTCAGATGACATTTTCTGTAAAATTAAGCGCATATACTGTTGGTGACTAATCACCTACAATGTTAATTAAATTCTGAAATGCTTTTTCGATTTGGAAGGATTACTTAGGTGGGGTTACAGGCACGACAGGATGTTCGCTTTTAATTGCATTACTTTTTGTTGTCAGAAAAAACCGCACTCGGTAAAATAAGACTATTTAATCCGTACGCATTCTATATATTGATTTTCTATGCCCCTATAAATTCGAATATATTTCGTCAAAAAACGCACACAACTATATGTCTTGCACCTGTTAGGTAGGAACCTACGTTTTCGTCCACTTTTGTGCTTGAAAAACGGGTGCCTGACGGTTTTAAAGTGTTTACAAGTATGAGACTTGTCAAGACTGTGTAAAGTTTACACGAATTAATAACTTTGCTTAAATAGTATACATTACAGTCCGAATCTGTTGCAGTGTTTTATGAGCCTCTTATGACTATATGAAAATGGCATAAAAGAATGCATCTTTTTCCTTAAACGAAAGGTATACAGTTGGCTGTCGGAAAACCCCTAAACAAAAAATGCAGTAGCAGATCAAGTTCAAATGTAATAAGGGATTCAAAAACTTTCTAAAAACCAAAAATTAACTTTTTCTGAATATCCATTTTAAGAAGACATTATTGTCTACCAACTGAGTTCAGAAAACAATACGTTTTGGACGTTTTAAAAAAAAACCTTTAAATATATGAAGGTGCCGAAAACCAAAAGAGAAAACTATGCCAATTGACTAGCCATTTTTTAACCATCGCGGTTATTGTAGGTGGCCAAAAAGAAGTGCCTTCAAAGATAGCGCTGTGGTGTGTCTGATATATCACGAAATTAAGTCACTGAATAATTTTTCTTACATACCCACTTAAGCAATGCTTCCTAATCGAAGACGCATTTCTGAATTTCGGTAACCATTTCGTGAGATTGGTCATTGACTCCTTAACCATGGATGATGTTCTTTACCTAGGATCCATTCGGCAGGGCCGCTCCCCGTGAAATCAGGATCAACACCAACTTTCATCTGATATTCCTCAATGTGTCCTCAAGGGTCACGGTGGATATGACGTATGCGCACAGCGCGAACAATGCAACCAACCTAATTCTCCTCTCCGCCATCGAAATGTACGATATACCGCGCAATGCTTCACGGTTAACCCTAACCAATTACAGCCCCATATCTTCCATCTTGGCAGGAAAAGTCCTAGATAATATAGAACACTGGTTAAATGAGGCAGTATTACACCTGAAGCCATTGTATTGCTATTATTAAGTACAAAATATGCATATATGTTTCTTTTTGGCGATATTGGTCTTTATGCACGATGTTTATTTTAAAATACAAGAGAGGGTTTTGATTGAAAATCATGGATGCCTACTTGGATTATGTCAAATCTGACTACCGTACTGCAGCATTGTTCAGTCCAGTTCAGTTTTTTTGAGGGAAGGTATGTGTGCAGCTTTGAAAT
>CACRXP010000414.1:320003-353827 GCA_902702965.1 Spirometra erinaceieuropaei | reverse complement strand
GACGAAATCGCTGGAACAATGGCTTTATTCGTCTGACGTTTAGGATTCTCTCTTGAATCCATCACCAGAGACAGTTGCAGGAAAGGGTGGCTTGTGTACAGGAATTCGCACTATTTATAGGATGCGGTCGCCATGCTGCCGCATACCTACAGCAATTAAGCGCGCTCCCCTTCATCAAGGATGGCTGCCCGCTGGTGCGCTAATTGTTTGATGGCCGGCATGCATGTTGTTAATTGCTGACATCTCATCACCCGTGTTGGGTGCTGGCGGCATGATTGCTCGCTCATCTGGCTCACCGGCTTGCGCGCCCCGAGTGGTCAATTTCCTTGGCCAGCCTATGCCTCAACACGGAGTATGGAGTGGGATGTCGTTGCACTTGTTGACAGACTGAAGTCCCATGAACCATGATAGGGGGGAGGCAAATTGATGTGGCGGTTGACAGAGCAGTCGGTGGACGTCCAGGCTTCTTGCACTTGCCTGGCTGCATGATCACCGTCCCGACCCACAATCTCAGCGACTTCAAAGTTGAAGATATGTCCCATTTGCGCGGCATGGGTTGCTACCTCTGATTTTGGGTCCAACCTTCGCACGGCCAACTTATGCTCGTGCATTCGCGTTCGCAGCCGTCGTCTGGTTTCCCAAACGTGGCTGCACCTTCCGCAGCTGCATTGAAGTTGGTAGACAACGGCCAAAATCTCCTGCTTAGGGATCGGATGTTTTGGCCGCATCACTTGCCCGCGGATTTTTGAGTCAGGCTTGTTGGTAGCACTTATTCCGAGTGGCGCGAGGGATCTAGCCACGGCTTCGGAGACCCCTTTTATGTACGGAATGCGCCGTCACGGGTTTGAATGACTATGCTTTTCACTCCGTTTTTTGGCTGCCGTCGGCTCCGTTCAATAAATCCCCGCGGATAGTCGTTGGCTCTAAAGACTTCTTGGAGGAGTTTTATCTCGTCTAGTTTGACGGCTGGCGTTCTGCAACGAGTTTCCACCCGTCGATATAGCGTACATACGCAGCTTCATTTGTGCGCAATGGGTAGTTGCTGTTGAAAATGAGCGTTTGCAGCGTGTTCATCGGTTTTCTGAGACCGACGTTGCTAGTTTGCCGTTTGGTTGGCGGCAGAATGGAAGTTTGTTCCATACTTCCTCCTCCATCGTGAACTGTAGTTAGAGAATGATTGAGTTCCATCGTTCCGCATAGTAGTTGATTTTATCCCGATCAATGATTACAAGGGTGTCATCAATGTAGCGTGTCAAAAACTTGGGTTTGTACTCCTCAAATAGTTCCCAAGCAGATGTCGGCCGTTCTCTACCGACTTCAATGCAGCTGCGGAAGGTGCAACTACGTTGGTGAAACCGGCCCACGACTGCAAACGCGAATGCACGAGCTAAGTTGACCGTGCGAAGGTTGGACCCAAAGTCTGGGGTAGTAACCCATGCCGCGCAAATAAGACACATCTTCAACTTTGACGACGTTGAGATTGTGTGCCGGGACGGTGATCATACAGCAAGGCAAGTGCAAGAAGCCTGGACGTCCACCGACTGTTCTGTCAACCGCTACATCAATTTGCCTCCCCCATATCTGAGTTTACGAACCTTCTTAACGGGGGGACAGTCACGGCGCGGGGCAATCGGGGCCGTCAGTCATCTCCGCGGCCGACGGGGGCGATTCAGGCAGGTCACGGTGACATGCGGGTTGGATGCAGCCACACAGGCGGCATTCGCGAATCACGCATTGAACAAAGTGCGCCATATAAGGGGAGCTGTGCGCAGGACTTTTCAGTCTTTGAAGATGGGTAGACGAATCAACTACTCGAAACATCGGACCTCCAATAAACCCCTCCTGGTGAACGCCTCGTCTTCTTTGGTTATGCCACCTAGGAATCGCATTTTCACAGCTTTTAAAGCTTTCTATCCATGGCGACATCAAAACACTTGGGGAGATGGCATTCCACGGTTGATCCACTGTATCAGAGAACATTGCGCAATATGCCGCTCTCGATGAATGCGTGGATGGTTTTAGGGAGTTCGCCTTTAGCACGCTGAGGCCTTTTTGGGGCTCTACGTCTGGTTAAGCTGCAGCGTCGAGAAAGTAGTTTTTTGGCAGATCTGGTCCATATAGGAAATGACCAGGTTTTTGACC
The DNA here is from genome assembly GCA_902702965.1 of Spirometra erinaceieuropaei. NCBI lineage: Eukaryota > Metazoa > Platyhelminthes > Cestoda > Diphyllobothriidea > Diphyllobothriidae > Spirometra > Spirometra erinaceieuropaei. Next base: position 351,685 of record CACRXP010000414.1, on the reverse strand, counting down.
AACGACAATAATGCGGACAGCAGGGGTCCCAGTTTGCGCGGCGTCTGCCAACAACCGGGTCTGCCACCGCATCCCCGGAAATGTTAACATTTGTAATGGTGCGCAATTCGATAGGGTCCCTGTGTTGGTCCAACGCATCTACCACGTTGCCCGTTTGGGGGACCCAGCTGTGGGGACCAGTTCAATTGTGGCTGTCTAGTTCTCTCTACCACGACCACGCGCAAGTCACTGTCCTCCGCCCACTCCGTGGACGTCGCCGTTTGCCGCGGTCGAACTGTAGTGTGATTTAAAATCTACCACACCAGGAAACTGGTGGTTTATTTTGCTTTGGTTGCTACAGCGACGGCGCTGTAAATTTTGCTTGTACGCTACCACAAGTCGCACTCGATATTTCATATATGCTGAAAGATGCAGGCGGATAGGGTTGGAAATTAAAAATAATTCCACCGCCCGCTCGACAATAGTAGATGCATGTAAAAATTGTCTGAATGCTAACTTATCATAGCCCAAAGCTAAAGCCAGAGGACCATGAATGTGTTCAGTTGGTCTAATAAATCATAATGATACAAGCGAAGATGCGAGTTCCAGGAAATAGTTGATCGGAAGAAGAAGAAGAAGAAGAAGAAGAAGAAGAAGAAGCGATCGCTGGAACAAGGCCTTTATTCGCCTGACGTTTCGGATTCGCACTTTAATCCATCATCAGTGACAGTGGCAGAAAAGGGTGACTCGTGCACAGGAAGTTGCAGTAGTTATAGGATGTAGTCGCTATGCTACTGCATACCTATAGCAATTAACCGCGCTCCCCTTCATCAAGGATGGCTGCCCGCTGGTGCGCTAATTGCTTGATGGCCAGCATGCAAGTTGTTAATTGCTAATTGTCATCACCCCTGTCGGATGCTGGCGTGATGATTGCTCAATCATCGGGCTCACCGGCTTGCGCGCGCCCCGAGTGGTCAATTACCTTGGCCAGCCTATGCCTCAACACGGAGTATGGAGTGGGATGTCGTTGCACTTGTTGATAGACTGAGGTCCCGTGGACCATGACTCAAGCAACTCTATGAGGCCACCATGAGGTTTCAGGTGATGAGGCCAAAAGATCCACTGCCACGGCAAGAAACATCTGAAGTTGTTTACCAGATCTGGTGCAGTTGCGGACAAAGTAACTACGTCGGAGAAACGGGAAGACTGCTCCGAACGCGAATCGCCGAACGCGTGGCAGTTGTACGGAGAAATGACGTCAACTCTCAGGTTGCGGCCTCTTTGACAAGACCCGGCCACACATTCAAGTTCGATGAGGCCGAAATTCTCCCGAGAGGGGATAATCGCGTGAGCCGCGAGTTGCTTGAGTCATGGTTCACGGGACCTCAGTCTATCAACAAGTGCAACGACATCCCACTCCATACTCCGTGTTGAGGCATAGGCTGGCCAAGATAATTGACCAATCGGGGAGCGCGCAAGCCGGTGAGCCAGATGACCGAGTAATCATCCCGCCAGCATCCAACACAGGTAATGACATTTCGGATATTAACAACTTGCATGCCGGCCATCAAGCAATTAGCGCACCAGCGGGCAGCCATCCTTGATGAAGGGGAGCGCGGTTAATTGCTATAGGTATGCAGTAGCATAGCGACTACATCCTATAACTACTGCAACTTCCTGTGCACGAGTCACCCTTTTCTGCCACTGTCACTGATGATGGATTCAAGTGAGAATCCGAAACGTCAGGCGAATAAAGGCCTTGTTCCAGCAATCGCTTCTTCTTCTGATCAAATCATAATGAATTATCACAAATTGCGTAAAACCTGGGTTCACTTCCAAATCGAGTTATTGCCGGCCTTCGTGGGGTTTACAGCTTACTCATTTAAAGCCCCCATCCTTGTCCAACTTTCTGGGAGTGTTCCCTGCCGCATACTTGATGTAAAAAATTCATTCCGAGGTTGAAGTAGGCAAGAACGGCAGGATTTATTTGCACCAAAAAATTTCGCGACTGCTCTTCAGCTGCTTCCTGTCGCTTCATAAGAAGGATAACGAGTGAGAACAATACAACAGACATTAAGGAGGCTGAAGAACTACTTTCTATTATGAATAAGCTGCATCCAAAGATCAAATTTACAATGGAGAGGGAACAAGACAACCAGCTATCCTTTCTGGATGTTCTTATGTTTAGAAAGGAAGATGATTCTATAAGACGTTCTGTCTTCCATAAGAATACTTGGAGGGGACATTACTTGCATTTTTTGAGTTTTGTACCTATCCAATGGAAATGTAACTTGGTATACGCTCTTTTCCAAAGGGCTAGAAACATTTGCTCCAATGACACACTGGATGCAGAATTTGCACGTCTCAAAGAAGCTCTACTTAAGCGTGGATATCCCGCACGGTTCATCCACAAATACAGCAACTCTACACGGCCAAAACTGACAGAGCATTCAGCTCCGAAAAAGCCCGTCTTTATATCTTTGCCCTTTAAGGGCGACAATATTTTAAATACTATCAAACGACGGCTACGTTCTGCCATTGAAAGGACATACAATGCAGCCGAACTAGTATTCTGCAGTCCTACTAAGCCACTTCCGATTCCACGGGCAAAGGATGCCCTGCCAATGCACGCCACGTCAAATTGCGTTTATGAATTCACATGCACTTGCGGATGCAAGTACATTGGGCGAACGCAAAGGCAGTTGGCAGCCAGATCCATTGAGCACCTGCCCAAGTGGCTCCTTAGACAAGAAAATAAGATCCCGCGTTCATCCATTACGAAACACCTACTTGATACTGGTCACACCGTCGACCCCAAAACTTCCTTCCGAGTACTTGTTCGGGCACGAACAACTCGGACATTGCGTTACCTGGAGGCAGCCTATATACGACGAGTGAAACCAGATCTTTGTAAACAATTGGAGCACGTGGTTAACCTAACATTACCATGGTAGCCTCTGGCTCCATGATTCCCCCCCTCTCTCCTCTCATTTTTTGCTCTTTAACGTTTCCTCCCTTTTTCCCTTTCTTCCCCTACGGCGTTTGTGTTACTAACTTTATTGATTAGCCAACTTTGCCCAAAACCCTAACCTTGCTGTTTCTGCATCGATTTTCTGCATGAATTCAAATCTGTTGTATTGTTCTCACTCGTTATCCTTCTTATGAAGCGACAGGAAGCAGCTGAAGAGCAGTCGCGAAATTTTTTGGTGCCAATAAATCCTGCCGTTCTTGCCTACTTCAGCTTCGTACGGGGACAAAATGCTTCAAATTTCTAATTCCGAGGTCTCACGCATAAATGCGCGTGTCCCTCTGTGCGGTCGCCTAGCTTGATTTCTCTTTTGAAACGTCTTGTCAGAAGCGAATTACTGTAATCGCCGGACTGCACTAGACTGCTCAAGCACCTTTGAGATTGTTAAGGAACTGCCATCCTGGTTGGTTAAATTTGCACTTACTAAGAAAGGCTAAGTAGTGTGTGGCGAATTAGTGATAGGATGCGGGGACAGCTATGCTTCGTGGAATCTAGCGCAGAATCACCTGTATTGCAAGGGTCCCTTCGCGCGTCTCTTACTCATCCTCTTAGTGTCAGGTTTCGGAGCGAGGTTCTACTTAATAGTCAGAAGCATGTAGGAACTAGAGTAGAGGGCTGATGTGTGTAAATATTTACTTTGGAACAGTGTTAGGTTGTAAAAACATCATTTTCTTCGAAAAAATGTGGTAAGGTATCATCCCAGTTAGGATACTATTTTTTTCATTCGCGCTCATCCGCTCTAGCCGTTAACAACACAGTAATAATTTATTGTGATCTGCCAAGTAGATAAAGGCCTTGTAGAAATGCGGACGGAATAATTGCAAATTGAAAGATTTTGCAATCTGCTTGGAATGTGATTTTCTCCGCATAAATCCGGGCTCACTGCGCTGGCAAATGATGCGCTTCGTAATGCGTGATTTCTTTCGTAAATGTTATATAAAAAGTGTGTTTTTCATTTGCTTAAGTATAATTTCAGGCGATATTTACTAGGTAAATACATATTTTTCAATTTGGTAAGGATCTCCATGCCTTGGCCTTCGGCCAACATTGATCCGGAGTTTTCGTTCAGTGTCGTAGTATATTGACCGATTTTTCAAATATAAGTTAGTAGTCATTACTTAGGTATCAACTTATTTGGTGCTCTCCCGAGCAATCTTGAGAAACTTTATTTAAAGGATGGAATTAGATGTTATGTCTCAAAAGTTTTGGCACGACTTTCATCCTTCTTTGTCTTGGCTTCAAACCGAGCTTTTCGTTCTAGCCATATGCAATGCCTCAATTCAAAGGGGTTTCATCAATCGCCAATAAATAACGTGTCAGTGGATCGGTTTTCACAGAAATATTCATCGTCGGGGGGCGCTTACGATAACAGGTGGATTACTGATGAGACCTCAGTCATTCAGGTCGAAGTCAGCTGTGGGGTAGACGTTTTAAGTATTTCCTGTCCTGATGAGTGTTTTCCATGAGGTGTCAGCAAACCTTGATCGCTGGCTGTTTACGGAAGATGGAAAGAGGAAATTGACGAGGACGCTGCGGAGGAGTAGTTTTCCCCAACCGCCTTCCTCTCAAAAACAAGCTGACCGCAATCGATGAACCAATAAGCTTCCAGCAATTGGACGCGCTAGTTCTGATTCGTCGTCAGCGTTAGTGGGGTGGGTGGTTTGCCAAGTGTCAAGCCGTCTACAAATTCGCCTCAAAGAAGCTGACTTCCCGAACCTAGAAATGCTGACTTTCATCTACAAAATGCTGGTCAAAAAATAAAAGCACTATTTCAGAATTTGTGTTTCAAGAAATAAAACGGGAAAGATAAATCTCATCTTCCTTTCCTTCCCCAATTGAACAGGGGCTGTTGTCTTTGAAACCGTAGGTGAGATCAACGGAATATAATAAGTTTTTGTACACACTAAATAGGTAGATAGAACACCTCAGTTCGGTTGAGTCTCAAAGGTATATCAACGATCTAAACCTTGAAATCCGATTTTTCAGTAAGTAACTTTCAGTAAACTCTGGATCGTGCTATATGTGATTTATGGTAAAGGGAGCTTTATGGGTAGGGCAGCATCCTAGACAGTAAGCCGACATAATGAAAGAAAACGCAGAAATTGCCTGGATTTATGCTGAAAGTCTTATCCTACACCATTGTATGACGACGAAAATGAGAGTAGCAATTAAAGAATAAACAAAGAGTAAATTTCACAAAATAAAGTATTTTGAATTAAGGTGTGAGACCGTGGGAACTAATTGCTGTTGGCAATGGAATTTCTGCAACAGCCTGAAAATGTATGCCAAGATAAAACACCATATGACACGATCCACAGTCTTCTGACAGTTAAGTAGGGTACTCCTCCATACCGTTGTCAGCGGAACGTACTCTTTAGTCGGAAGGATTTATCCCAAGTACTTGCGAGAGTAGAGTAATCGATTGTGATATTGATTGCACTGGTTGGATAACCACGCCACAATTCCAGGACGTGAAGACCCGAGAATCGAAGGCCATGCCAGGTACTCTAAATTTAGCCGGAGATCAGCCTCCGATCCATTACGAGCAGGAATACTCCCCCTGCATGATGCTGACGTTCACTGGACTGTCCGCATGCTATGACTGAATACAGAGGACGTCGTTTTAAATCGAAAGTTCAGTCTGGGGTTCTGGCAAGCGGTAATGACGACAAGTAATTAACAATTGAAGAGGGGCTGCCGGCATAGGTAGAGAAAGCTAAAATGGCTTCTTCGCTGTTGTCAGCTATAGTCACTTGAATATCGCGTTATCTTTCGTTCCTTGAAGGTAGTATAATCGATCGGTCTATGAACACTGTTCGCATACCGACTGAAATGCAATTTCGCAGATTTAAAACCCGAGGAGATGTGCTTTTTAGTGCAGCCGGAACAATCGGTTTTTGAGATCCGCCTTCATGATATAATTCTGGTTGCAGCCATCATGACCCCCATGAATTAAAGAATGGGCAGTAGCGTCGCCTGAATGGTGTCTGGACGTCTTTACAGGCTCTTTCGGTGCGTAGATGAATCGAGACGAAACATTAGGCAGCTCGTTCAGTGTTTTTAACTAGTCCAAAATAAAACAATTAGTACCGTAAGCACACGTTGCATGTAGGACAGAATGTAGGTTTCGAACCAACCCGCAGAAACATGACACATGCTTCGACTAAACTGCGCAGTTGTCGAGGCGGCGTAGTTTGAGTTCGGATCATGTGAGTAGATGCGTACAGTCTTAACTGTAACAAAGGCGTTCGAAACAATGCTTTTAAAAGCGCCCGAAAGACACTCCAGTTCGGACGGAATATGCATCTTCTCGTCGCTGTTGTTCTGCTTCTTCTCCTCTCGTGTGCTTCCGAAGGTTAGGTGCATATTTCAAAAGATATGCATTATTATCTTGTTTAAACGAAACAAAATTACTTTTGTACTCTTGTTTTGCCATTATTTCGCTTGGGTGTTTTGGGGGTTGTGGCAAGCGGCTAAGCGGTGGGAGGGACCGCGGAACTGCATGACCGAGGCCAAAGCTTCCACAGCTGTCTCATCGAACTCTCCAGGCATTTTTCCGCACGTTAAACACTGAAGCCGCGGGGATTAGCAGAAACCACTATAGGCAAATGCGGGTTTTCCGTGTTTCACACTTCAGAGTTGATTTTTGATCGAAAGTTGGCAATTTGTTTTTCAAAAAGAGTCCGAGAACTTTGAGGATGTTGGTGCAGCATTAAAAATTACTCGCTGGTTGGAGATAGGAACTGTAGAAAGTGCGATTGCCGTAAAACGGTTTGCTGTGTAGTCATGTGGATGGCGATCCGAAAGTTACTCACGACAACCTGTTCGTGCCCTTGTCGTCTAACTATGAGTCTACTGGCACTTTATCTGAACGCATTTTTTACTTCACGGATCCAGTACATGACCTCACTCACGAAATTTTATGTCGCAGAACCGAGCCTACAAGTGGGCAGATATAGCAAAACTGCCCGCCAAGTGAGGAGGAAGGCATGTTCTTTCGTTGGCGGCAGATAAATTATCAGTATTTTTCAGTAACATGACGCAAACAGCCAAGAGTGTCAAATTTTCCTCGGCTACACCATATAAAAATGTAAAGTACATAGTCATCAGTCGACAGAATGTATCATTAAAGCATTTCCTAAATGATTAACTTGCTACGGAAAGTTTTCCGATTGATCTAAAGCATATTCGTTATTGACTTTCGTTGTGGACATCAAATTTTCCGACAATGAGATTTCATGTTCGGATGAGTTTTCAGATATGACCCTAACGACCATCTACATTAAGAATAACACTAAAGCACTGACGGCTTCGGTAAATGCCTTAAAGAAATAGCTAATTTTTAGGAACCTATTAAACCCATGATAGAGAATCTACCCTGACGTGCAATCGATTATAAACACTGAGAATCAAGTGGCAGTCAGCGATAATTTAAGGTTGATCTGATGCCCAACGTAATCACGATCAAAGAAAAGGTGCGAATTAATTTCGCGGAAAAAAAGTTTTCTTTGCATAATAAAATGGTATGTTTACGACTACACCTGCCAGTTCTATTTAACTTTATTGATCACTGACCGGCATGGTAACGTGTGAATTTATGAAAACCTTTATTCGTATGACGTCCTTATCGGCGAAATCAAGCGACATCCTGTTTGTTTTACTTAACCGCTTCTCAATCAATGCAAAAGCATTACAACACATTCTCGGAAAACCATCTTGACATCTATACTGAGAATGCAGGCTGTTATCAAACCGCCCTAATTGACATCGCACGAATTCTTAATGAATATTCAGATATATACTTCAATAAAGGACTATTTTCAAGCGTTTTGCTGTGTTTGCTGTCTTGTTTACTTAGTTTTTGCATAGGCAGGCTTTCTGTGCATCTAAGACTGAAATTTACTCAATTACAATCATCGATGACGTTTTTGATATTTCCCTTTGTTCTAAAACCATTTGTATTTTTAAACGGCGTAGTATGGACTTTAATATTTCTTTTAGGTTGTAAATCCCCTCAAAGTTGTTCTTTATTAATATAAATATTGGGTCCACACATTTATGCCACTTTATAAGCAAACAGTAGTCACCCGTGAGTTTCGACACCTTTCGCCAGTTAGGTCACCTACTGTACATGTACATGTCTCTAAAGTACAGCAGGATTAAAAAGCAATAAATACCAGGATAGCCAACTGTAAAACAGAGTGTCCATTCGTTCACTTTGTACTTTATAGTGCATTATACAATCGTGTTACTTTCCTGCTCAAAGAATGCTGGTCTTCTTCAGCGTTCGCAACCTTTCTTACATGTCGACGTCGAGAGCTTTGAAAAGTTGGTAAAAATCGAAAACTTTAGCGGCATACACCGAGAAAACCGTATTCTTCAACTCACCTTCCTTGCGACATAGTAAAACACCGGATTGCAAACCGAAGATGCTCGTGCCCTCCGCTTGACACGCACGAGTGCATGTTTAAGACTGTCCAGATTCCAGTCCACATCGCGCTTGGAGTCTCCAGTATTGTTTGGGACTGTCTTATTTCCTCCACTGTAGAATTCAGTTGGATAGAGCATTAGACTTTCACTTTTAAGATGCACCTCCCGAACAAACGAGGAATGAACGTTACCACAGTCAGAAGAAACCATTTGCGCGTATTTGCCATCGCCAGTTCACTATACGTCCAGTTTAAAACATGAAGGGCAAGATTTTTAACCGGGGCTTATTTGGTTCTTTCGGTCCCAATGCTCAATCCCCGACTCACGGGCCCACGTTCAGACCGCAGTCACTGAGAGCACTTACATTCATTGCGAGAGTTTTATACCGATCCGATCTCCAATGCGTGAGCTGTCTCATGAAACCTGATAACGGAAACTGATGCGAGAATTTCTGGACGTCTTTAGTGCTGCGCATTTTACTTGCTCATCCTCTTCCTTCGATAAAATGTCCTTTTCTTGTGCAGAAGTTGTGTTTACGTAAGTATATCAGGCAAAATATGAAGAAATTTTAGCGAAAATGGACGTTGCAATATATTCGTTCAATTTCCCAAACCAGGCAATGATCGGCCTGGCAGCATGTCGCCTCATAGAAACTTTTGTTCCTACGACTTGCCCATTGGTAAAATCAAGAAAAATCCCCTTTTCTTTTTTAAATCCCATCGCATTCAACTCAAATGAGTCTAAAATACCACGAATTACAGGAAAACTGTATTGGAATCTATACTCGGAGTGTAGGCTGTTGATAAACCGCCATTTATGAAATTACACTAATTCTTGAAGTATATTTAGATGCAAACTTCACTGAAACACTATTATCAAAAGTTATTTTATTTTAGCTTTCATACTTATTACATTGTTGATACAAGAATACATTCCATGCATGTAAAAAGGAAGTTTACCAAACTGCAGCCATTTCTGACGTTTTCGGGATATTGCGCTTTTCGGAAAAATTGTATTTCTAAACAACGCAACACCGCCTTTAATATTTTTTATGTTTTTATTTCTTCCAAACTTGTACCTAATTAACATCGACATTTGACTCATGCAAGTGATTGGCAATCATTCGTAAATTTCATTACCTTTCATGAGTTAGGTCGCCTACTGTAATTGCTGGCCTTGTTTTGACACTGTTGTATTGCATTGGAATCCGGGAGAGCAGCCTCCGCAAACCATCATATAGAGATAGACAAGAAAAATTGGAGGCGACATCTCGGCAAAAACTTGCAAAGAATGGCAACCGTATGTCACATTTGACGTTGTAATTCCGGCGCCGTTAGCTAGGACTCGAGGACTGTATGATAACTAGAAGCGAGCGTATTGCACTCCTCAAATAGGTCGGGTCGATATCAACTCCTCATCTGTGAGTCTATACATTCTGCAGCAATTACAAGTCGTCTGAAGCGTCCCTTTGGCTCGGTACATGTTCTGCCTGCTCCACTAGCCCTCAGGTCTTCAAAATTCTGCTGTGTTACTTCTTAATTTCCACAGAAATTCGCCGCAAACTTCGAGTAGATCAGCATATTCTATGGTCAATAGGCGTAGACCAAAGTTTGTTGCATGAACATCTGGGCCGAAGTTCCTCAGCCGCAGCGGATAACCGCGTAATATTCACTATCTGTCAACAGGCATCTAGTAATATATTTCAGGGCAAGAGTATAACAGACTAGCAGCACAGGTACTAGCTAAAAGCCAATATAAGCGTGTTTCACCGATATTCTGCCGTCTGCTTTCTGGTAGATACTCCAACTTATGAGTTATTGCTTGTAATTTCCTCAGAAATTAACTACGAAGTTGGAGTAAATAAGTATATCCCAGGGTCTATGGCCGTCGACCCTAGGCAGGAAATGCCGAGGGACCCAATGATGAGTCGAACCCCTCACAGCTGTACCATGCAGTGGCAGCATATCGTCGAAGCACCCGTGGCTGGGCTGCTTGTATGGTATTCTCTTATCCTAAGATTCTACTGTGTGACTGAATGACCCAATACCAACGAACTCCCACTTATCGCTCAAGTCAGGTTTCTACCCAACCTCTTCACAACTCAGACATGCAAATTTGTAGGGGTGCTCCATCCATTTCAGGTCGTAATGAAGTCTGCACACTTCCGCTAGAAACAGGACGCTGTCGCGCGGCATTCCCGAGATTCGGGTTTGACGTCGTCACAGGAAAATGCAAACAATTCATTTATGGCGGATGCGGCGGTAACGGCAACAACTTCGAAACTCTGGAGGAATGTCAGCGTGTGTGCGAGCATTGATACCTTCACAAGGAACTGAGTGCAAAGGTGAAAACGACTGTTTTAATCCAAATGATGCCAGACTAACACTCCTGTCAACCGTTCTTTATTAGCCGCCCTGTTTCTCGACACAATTCTGCTCTAAATACACATGTTGATATCCAACTGTGTCTGGTTTCTAAGCCTTTGGTCACCAGTTCTCGACACCTAATTGAGTCATTTTGCTCTCGGGTTGCGCTGACTGAACCTTCCCTCAAGCGCTATTGGTCCTCGGTGCAAAAATTCGGGCCGAACGCTACTCCTCGGGCGCTGGGTGTTTTTTGATACACCATCGTAATCGACAGTTCTATTGCAGCCTGTAGGACCAGGAAGATAGCTGAAAGCTGGTGGCCACGTGTTTGAATTTAAGCTTCCCGACGAACTAATTTCGCGAGAAATAGGTCTCATCACTCCTTCGAAGTCTATAATTTACAGCAAGCTGCCCTGGCTACTCTGTCGTCGTTTTCAACCGGGCTGTTATACTGATCCATGACTATCCCAGGATTTAGTGATATGGAAGTGAAGGACCTTGTTGACCTGCAAGGTTTTACACGACCGCAGTCATCGTCAGATAAGCTACCCTCTCCCGTCACCATGTCATTAATCCGCTGGGTAATCGTGATGCCAATCAGCTAAGACATCCCGCCCAACAGCTTTTTACGTTGTGTGCTTGAAGTTCTGCTTATTTTAAGATTGGATCGTTATGCTGGCCGAAATTCATCAGGTTTTAAAATAGGGATGGATTTATTTTTGGTTGCTGTGGTGGTCAAATCGCAGGTACAACATCCACAGAAATATATTCATCAGTTATACTGCCAGTCTACAAGTGCGGCTTCTGGGTAATAAACTTTGATTACGACACCTGTAATGCGGTATATTGTGGTCAAATTGGGTAATCCATCTCCACACGCCTACATGAACACCGATTGACAGTAAAGAGGCGGGACCACTTTCCCCAAGCCGCCATGCATACTCCAGAATCTGGGCACAAATTTGCTTGGAATAAAAAGCGCATTGTCGCTTTCTGCCCATACATGAAAGGCCGAGAATTTCTACAGGCCATTCACGCTGATGATCCATGCATCAATCAGCGCATCAGTCTGGACACCATGTATACAAATCTCAAAGAAAAATAGAAAAGGTGATAGTCAATAAATGCGTGACGTCAGCCCACAGCACCGAACCATTCTCAGCACTCTTAGAAGAGTATAAATTTTTCGGCCATGTTTAAATTTAAACAGCTTTTCACGCTTTCTACAGGTCGGACTACGACCTGGGGGACCAGCGTCGAAAGTTTATAGAATAAACTTTTTTAGATTTCCCAAAGGAATCACTTTTCTTCGAAATATATGTGTGCGGAAAGAAGGCTCGTGGGAAATTATCGAGTTGTACTCATGAATTTTCCAGTTGGTCACACCAATCTCTCGTCGAACGAAATGAAAAGAGGAGAAACTGGATTAGGTTAGATTGTAGTTGGTAGCCCTCCCGGTACCGAAAACTCCCAACTACCTGTCTTACGGGACCGGTGGTAATAGGGGCTATGCGGGTGGGACAGATGAGTGGAGAAGTAAATGGCGCTCGTAATGTATGCCTGGAATTGACGTTCATGGTAAAGTGGAAGCCTTGTTTAAATAAGGTAAAAAATGCAAGGAGGGTATAGAAATAAGCATGGATAATTAGTACGGTAGGCGGAATAAATGCATCCTTGCCCCAGATTGGAAAGAATAGCAAGTGAAGGCGAACAACCAGTAGGAAGAAGGCAGTGTGTCTTAAGGTCATTCAGCAGTATGTGCGATAGTATTCTAACCGACAGAATGGACAGAATGGAGAGTCAAGCAGCAGCACGCAGGACGGCATAACGCGCGCGAGGTAAGACTTTAATGCGAAAAATATGTTTTGGCGAAAGAGAAAATCTGCAAATAATAGTGTATTGTCACTGTGCCCACATCTAGGATTAAAACTATAGCAGTAGTTGTTTGCTATACGTGAATGGTATGCTATACAATGTAAAAAGGAATTAGCACTCTGTATATGAAGTTACACTTTGTTCTGTTCGCAGAGCCCAGGCTCTTCGAAGGCGAAGGAAAGCAGGAACGCAAGTGGATAGGCCGACAGATTATTCGCGAATCCTGGAAATAATCCAGTCGTCCTACCTAGTGCAGTATCTCCAGCAGAAAGGACTACTGACATGTAGGGTCTTATGTGGATGTCGAAAGGTCATGCCCTTACAAATACTGGGACAGCACACGGATGGTTATGCCTTCAGGTAACATCTGGGTACTGTGGTATGCAGCCTAGGATAGTACCTCTAAAAAGAATCAGATACAGGTAACACAGTGCGCGCATGCAATTAGAAACATCATGAGAAGCAGGATGAATCATAATCCGCCTAGGATAAATCTTTCGCCCTTTACTAAAGATTTCCGTGTGGGGGTGCAATACAATGAGTCTATATAGACATTTTTGCAGCGCCTCGTTCTCGGGGCGTTTAAAGTGAAGAAGAAAGTCATCCTGACAGGGCTTCTGCGCGTGCACTACCAGACACAATGAGAACGTAATCACAGAGCTTGAAATCGAGCCAGTAAGTACAATTGTAGAATCAGTGGACAGGGCTACCAACTACCATCCTACCCTGGCTTATATCAAACTAGAGCGATTAGCGCGACAGGGCAGACACTGACAAACAGAGAGGGTTGAACACCTAATTATGGTAAGATTTTGGGGGGAAGGGAGGGCGAACTGTTACGGCTCATTGTGTTAGAGTTTACGGGGAACGACAATTCAATGCGGCTTCCGATGTTGAAATTAACCGTTGATTTTAGTCGTCTAGGAACGAGCTGATTCTTCAAGTTGTTCACGTCCAAGAATCTTGATGATAGGTAGGACGGAAGGCCCAATTGCGGATTATTTGTGTTGGGCAGGGGAATCTTGATCTTTTCCCGTATTACAATCGGTCTTATCCCGACTTCCGGGAGAGTTAAGGTTTGGGCTACTGTTAGTACTTGGGGGGGGCTATAATTAGAATTAAAGATGTAAGAGGCGTATACATAACCCTGGAATCCAGCGAAAGGCTACCTGTATTCCAAGGGGTCAATATTCCCGTGTCCGAAATTTATTTGCTGTCGTGAGCCGGTTCTATCCCGACCCGATGTGCTAACGTACCTGATGTGGAAATTCGAGTTTAATGATTGACACCTGAGTGAAGAAGTTTCCTCAACCTCCCCTGCTTTAAGAGCGATCGGCCAATGATCTAAAAAATAAGTAATGACGTTAGCAAGCCTTATGGCTGCCTAATTAACGTGTTAGACCCCTGTATTGCTGTTTTTTAGGCTTTTCACGTCATAAGTCGTGGAAGGAAGAGCTCTCGATACGCTGACGTTCGACAGAGGGTGTAGGCCACATTGTAACAAGTTCCTCTTCACTATAGGAAGGAGAAAGGAGTACGAGACACAGGCAGGTAGAATGCGCGAAAGGAAGGGTAGACAGCTAGTGAGATCAGTTAAATTTTTAATTAAGGCTTTTCAGCTACAGTTTTCCTGATCCTATCGACTAAACGTATCAAATGTCCTTCTCGTTATGTACTATAAATTCCCCGCTACCTTATGCACAAGTTGCTTTGGCAATTCAGTCAAGCAGAATTTTTACGCGAGCACGCAGTTAATTTAAAAAGCCAGGTCTTGACTTTCTTTCTAGCTTTAATAATGTTATGCTGATAGTTGAGTCGGCCTACTCAACCCTCTACGTCACTTTCGACAACAAGTTGCCTTTTTTTCCTTTTCGAGACAAGCTGAAGACAAATGTCCGCTTTGTTTAAACCCCCTGTATCGTTCTAACAAATCTTTACTTGAGCAGCCGGTTAGATGATACTTGGTAGCCCTCCTAACACCACGAACTCCCATCTGCCTCTCAATAGGGACCGGTGGTAATAGGGGCCATACGGGTGGGACAATTGAGTGGACGAGTAAATGGCGGTTGTAGTATATGCAAGGAATTGACGCTCCAGGTAAAGTGGAAGCCTAATTTAGATTAGGTGAAAAATACAAGGAAGGTATGGAAATGAGCAAGGAGACTTTGAACGGTGTGCGGAATAAATGCATCCTAGCCTCAGATTGGAAAGAAAAGCAAGTGATGGCAAACAACCAATGAGAAGAAGGCAACTGGTCCGAAGGTCATTCCGCAGTGTGTGCGATAGAACTCCATCCAACAAAATGGACAGAAGAACACGAGAGTCAAGCAGCGGCACGCGGAACGCCACAACGTAAGCCGGGTAAGACTTTTATGCGAAAAATTGGTTTGGGCTGAAGAGAAAATCCGCAAATAATGAGGCAGTCGAAAGCTACCTCTGCTAATGAAAGCTGATAAAGGGTAAGCCTCATTGCCATCGTTACCGGTGCCAATCCGTCCAAGATAGTACCTCTACAATGAATGAGGCAGTCAAAAGCTACCTCTTCTTATGAAAGTTGATGTAGGGAAAGCCTCATTGTCACCGTTACCGGTGCCAATCCGCCCAGGATAATACCTCCACAGTGAATCTGGTACAGGTAATACAGCGTAAATTTAAAAGCATAATGAGAACGTAATCATAGCTACTGAAATCAAGCCAGTAGGTACAATTGTGGATTCTGTGCGCACGGCAGCCAACTACCTCTTCTAATGAAAGTTGACATAGGGTAAGCCTCATTGACATCGTTACCGGTGCAAATCTGCCCAGGATAGCATGTCTAAAATGAATCTGATACAGGTAATACAGCGCGCGCGTGAATTTAGAAGCATAATGAGAACGCAATCACAGCTACTGAAATCGATCCAGTAGGTACCATTGGGGAGTCTGTGGGCACGGCTACCAACTATCATCTTACCGAGCAGCCTTTATTCCCTCAGGTCCCTCCATGCTTGCTTCATTTTCAAATATAATTTTACCACTAATAATACGATTAGTAATTATAGTGGATGCTGTTTTACAGGCACTATCGGACCACCTGCACTGCATGGACTGACCAGAGAATGGGAAGGGCTTCCGATATGTCATTAAGGCAATTATTTTGACTACTTGTTCATTATACGTACGTATCAGTGGTAGTGTCAGAAATTAGTTTGTTTCTCTAATATCACAATAAGTCACTGGCAGCAAAATTTATCCAAGGTCGTTGTACGTCTGTATTGTCGAAATCTGATCCAAAATGAATTTTGAAAAAGGATATCTTGACACCCTGTGAACTAGCCGATTTTAAGAATGAATATCAATGCCGTTTTAGTCACGTCATAAGGTTAGCCTGCTGACTTCTTGCCGCGACAGTCACTGAGCGGTTTCGCACTTCTTCCTCCGGCGCGTACAATTAATTATCGTCCATTATTCATAGATATTTTGGCAGATTTTTAATAATCCATATTGACCCAACTGTGACAAACTCGGCGCCTCGGTGGCATTTGAGTCCATGCAGTAAGGGGGAGGCTTTGATACAGCCAATGCTCTAACCACTAGAACTACGAGTCCCCGTCGGACGACACGAGTTTAATCCCGTTCAACCTACTGCAACGTCTGGAATCCACCAAATCTGATGCAATAAGTTGACTGCCCAAGCAGGATTTCTTAAGTGATTCACCTAGAATCCAACAGATGACTACCAGGTTCGCGTAAGTCACAATTGGGTCAATATGAATTATTCAAAATCTGCCAAAACATCCATGAATTACGTGAGTCTGGTAGTCATCTGGTGGATTCTAGGTGAATTACTTAGGAAATCCTGCCTGCGCAGTCAACTGACTGTATCAGATTTGGTGGATTCCAAACGTTGCAGTAGGCTGGGCGACTAACTTGACCCAAATGTGATTAAACTCGCGTTGTCCGGCGAGGCATCGTTGATCAATTGGTTAGAGCGTTGACTATACTACAGCCTTCCCCTTACTGCGTGGGTTCGAATCCCACCGAGGCGCCGATTTTTTCACAGTTGGGTCAAAATGGATCATCGTACATTAATAACGATAAGAGGATGACCACTAATCAGGTCACGGAGGCCCAACCTATAATGCCCGCAGATAGTCGCAGAGGGACCAGTAGCATATGCAAGGGAGTACCGGCATAGTCAAGGGAGAGTAGGTTAGACGTTTCTGACTTATTTGGCGCCATCAGTCTGTCATACACAAACCCAGCTCTGAATCACCTGGAATTCGAATCCGGGTGCTTTTGGTCATTGAGCGTTAAGTAATCCAGCGCTCTACCATTGAACCACCGGTCATGTGGCCTGAAGTTTTCCAGCGGGAGTATTAACAATAGTTTAAGGGTGTTCACTGGTTAGAAAACATGCTTTGGGGTTCCATCTAGAGCCTTCACAGGCACTCCTATAGCGAGCATGAAAATACAAATAAACAGAGTACCGACAAAGTCAGGAAATACCTGGACGATCATTTCTGCCTTAGTAACGGTCGTCAAATGGCCCTATTCAGGCCTAGGTACGGAGGATCTGAAATTTTTAGGTCGTTGAAAGCCAGATAGTCCAGCGGTCCACTATTAAGCGGACAGGTAACAATGTCACTGATTGACCTAGTGAGACTATAAACACATTCAGTGGGTAAATGTCATGGTAAAAGTTCCCCGGACTACCCTTTGACATTGTGTTTCTCGCTGGATGCCTGGCATTGGGCAGCGACAAAAAGTCGATACGAAACGTCCTAGAAATTTAGCAGTTCCCAACGCATAAGAACCGTCATGTAGTGAATATCATAAAAATCTGCGTGGTCGCAATCAGAATAAATTCAGAAGCAGTTATCGAAGGTTGATCCTTTTTTACAGAGCAGAATAAATAAGATAGTTATGGGTATTTCAAATCTCCTTTATCAGTCCTTTTTTGAATTTCAACCCATTCTTTCCCCCCCAAAAACCTGCAAGCGCAAAGACATGACAGGTTTCTAGATTGTCAGAACCAGCATTTACGCAAAATTTTTTCCTGTCTGTCGTTCCCTACGCGCAAGTTTCCAAAGACGCGTAGCTTAATATATTTTCGTAGTGCGGCCTCGAAGACAGGTATGGAGTACCTTAATTATTCGTTAGTTGATTGTCAAACCTCATTCGTGATCGATTATGTCAACGTTTCTAGGGTCAAAATGCTAACTTCTTCTCACAAAAACTATTGAATCTTATATTTAACATTTCTACGGATTTTCGTGAAAACCAGTTTTCATTCGACCGGGATTCAGACAGGAATTCTGTATATCCTGCTTCATGTGAAGCCGGCCATGTTATGATACACTTTGTGATTAAAATTGACTGCCGCGGATCTCCCCCATCGTCGCGGGTACGCAAATTTCCACGATCACGCGAATACTGCACTGATCAAAAATATGGATTCCCGACCCGCATCCTTATACACGACAAAAAATGTTTGACAGTTGTCGAATATCAGACAGCTGAGTACAGAAGCTGTAATCTGTTACGACGATGCAAGATCGGGTACGAGAACTTGGTAACTAGTTCGGCTTCAGGTGAACCAACCGGTACTACATGCATATCCATGAGTACAGGTAGAACAATCGGTGAGCAAATTTGCCACGAAGAAGCCTCGGTAACCATATCGAGGATGTCGAAAATACTGCGTATACGCTCAACCTTCCATGTAAACGACTTAATACGTGCACTTGCTTTCGCCCTAAGAAATTTATACAAGTAGGAGGTTTGGTACTCCAACATTCAAGAGACATCTACCGAACTTACGCAAATTTAAGTTCCTAAAAACGGGTTTATGCCCACCAGTCCCTCGAAACCCTCATTTTAGAATCAACTGCAGCCAGATGCAATTTTTTTAAACGGGTCACTATAGTTAACAATTAGAGGCTAGCTCCAGTTGTCCTTTTACCCACGAGGGTACCGTTTTGACTACAAACAGCCATCCAGTCATCCTCGCCAGTGCAGCATACAAAATCACGGAGAAAGTTATCTGTGACCGTCTGCGTTATTGTCTGAACGGTTTTGGCCAGTCAAGCTTCCTTAGAAAATGATCATTCATTAAGAACCTCCTCACTACAAAGAAATTCCGAATGAATGGCAAAGAGTCAGGAGAATTTAAAAAAAGTGTGTTCCCTGAACCCCAAGAATGTCTTCCTCGCAACAAACCTCTGATGTCTATTGGAAATCTGTATGTATACGATCCAGTCGGAAACACAACAAACTGCGCCAAAATTTTGCAGGTAATGGAACCTTTTCTATCCAAGATTGAAAATCAACGTTACCTGAGTAGTCGACGCACTACGGTGTTCCCGGAGAGTCCATGCCAATGACATTGCCTCTTGTTTACGCAAGTGTGTAGCCAAACAGCTAACAATAGCCCCCCAATGTTTACAAATAGCTCGTACCAGGCAACGATTATATCCTTGAAATCTTGTTGAGAATCCTGAATGCACTGTTTAAAGGGATCATGCACTGAATCTGACGAAATCTCAGGTTCTCGTAGAAAACGCAGGGCTGGAGTTTTAAATGAGTCTAAGCACAAATTCAAGTGATTAGACTGTCACACAAATTGAATTTGTGTTAAATTTTTCGACCCCCGACAAATTTAACTGTGTCGGGGTTAAGACTTATTGGGCGTTCTATCCACCTGTTGATATCACGAATTTGATTCGACCCAGCAATATCTCCATACTTGCAAATTTATAGCAGGTCTCTTCTCTGCCAACAGATCTGCGGGATTTTTTAAATCTAAAAACGGCTGATTATTTTGTTTTTTTACGTCACACCATTTGCCTAGTTAAGTACTTTGTCTCATGCTTTCTAAAATGTCTCACTATTTCTTTAAGCGATTCTTGGAACTGAGGCCTCTTCCAGTCAGTTTCTTAGCCACGCACCCAAGTGAAATGACTGATATACGTGCCACTACGTCGGCGCCACGTTGCAGCGAGGCTGATAAACATGAGGGAATAGGCATTAAACGTTGCAAAAATAACCGTAGTGCTGGATATTAGGCAATCATATTGTCTCCCATCATAGGAATAAAGAGCTTAATAACTTTGACTGATTTCATGTACCGAACGAACTCTATACTGCATGCTTCTGACTCCCTCAGAAATTTTTGATTATGAGGAAATAAATAGGTGACCTAAAAATGATGAATAAATTGAAATGGCTCTCCGCTTCCGACCATCCAGGCATTGACTGGAGCAGTTCTAGAAGCTCTAATTTTCTTTCTGTGGGATGTGACTGTTACGATTCCGCGTTTTCGTCAATCTTATAGTCCAGGACCTGATGGTGTCCCAGTAAGCATTTTAGAAGCCGATGCAAATACGATTTTTCCATCCCTCTTGTGCAAGATATTAAATCTCGCTCTTGAAAGTGAAACCTATCCTACCTTGTGGAAGGAATCACACATTTTGCCCATTCCTAAGCACGGCAAGTCAACGTCATTTGATGACTTTCGGCCAATAAACACCCTCCCCGCAGGTCCGAAGACCTTAGAGACATTGATCAAAGATAACCTGATGTGTCACTTAACAGAGAATAAACTACTGAGTGCTGCTCAGCATGGATTCCTCAAAGCTCCATCTTGTGACACCTGTCAACTCTCTTTCTTTGACTATGTTCTCCAATCTAGGGACCATGGTTTTGCTCTTTACACAGTATATTTCGATTTCACTAAGGCTTTTGATCGTGTTGACCATGCTCTTCTCCTCTTGAAAATGTCCTCCTTCGGAATAGGTGAAAAAATTTTGAATTTTATATCCTCTTACCTGGGCTCTCGTACACAACGAGTTAAGATTTCCGATACCATCTCCAACCCCACACGTGTGAGGAGTGGAGTCATTCAGGGAAGTGTGCTCGGTCCGCTTTTATTTTGTCTTTTCGTTAATGATGTACCCGATTTATTTCAGAATGGTAAGCCTTTCATGTGTGCCGATGATCTTAAAGTTGCATATCGATATAAGCCGGCAGATCGTGACATCGTGCTTGAGCTCCTAAAGAGCGACCTACAGGCTTTTGCCCAGTGGTGCCGCACATGGCGCCTTTTTCTTTCTTGGAATAAGTGCTCAGTCATGGTAGTTGGCGACGACCGCCCACCTCAAATAAGTATTGAAGGTCACGCCATAAATATGCCTAGCGTTATCAGGGATGTGGGTGTATCATACTCCAAGTGTCTCCATCTCTCGGAGCACTGCGCTTGATAGTCTCCAAAGCACGCAGAACGACCGGGTTTATCCTCCAAAATTTCAAAACTACGGACATTAGAATGCACCTTTTCAACATGTACGTTAGACCTGGTCTGGAATACTGTTCGTTTTCATTTAGCCTCATGCGTGCTACTGAGCGGAAGAAAATAGAATCCGTTCAACACTTTTTTACCAAGAGAATTTTAACCCCAAAACACAGATATTTGTCTTACCAAGAACGTTGCCGGCTTACAGGCCTTGATCCTTTATGGTTCTGTAGATTACAAAAGGGACTATTTTTGCTATTTTAACTCTTATATAATCACACATTTAACCCACTCACCTCTTTAAGACATCATATCCACCCACGACGTAACAGTCACCGTGAGGTCTTCTTATTTCTGCCTCTGGCACGTACTGTTAAATATCGTCGGTTCTATTCTGTAAATGCAATTGCTATTTGGAATAAACTACCCATGAGTGTGAAAACTCTGCAAAATTATCTTTTATTTAAGAGAACTATTACTGGATTTTGCATTCAGAAAAGCTCCCATAAATTTTGAGTGCTGAATCCACTGATCGACTGTACCGTAACGATGGCGTTTGTGGTCTCTGACCACTATGGCCGGTCTCACCAGGGACAATTTATTTGGCCAACGGCGACAGCTGTTCTTCGGCGCTTCTGGCTGGACTAACCCTTACTTCATGAAAGAAATTAGCGCCTGATAATATCCGATACCGTGCAACCCCTCGCTTCTTGACAATCGAAAGCTTGTCGCCAGCAGTTTTTTTTCTGCTGAACCCTTCAATCTCTAAAACCACCATCAACTATATTTTTATTCCTTTTCCACATGAGTTTTTTCTCACTGCTGACCGGATTTGTGTTTAACTCTTCCCTCACAATGCCTGTAAACTGTCATTAAATAAAATAATCATTATTAATCGAAAGCAGAAAGCTGGTGATACAAGGAATTAAGAAAAACGAAACAACACATGTAAACACAGTTTCTTCAACGCAAAGGATCAAGGAGCGTCCCACCGCATCCCGAAAAGACGAGGCGTACCGGTATGTTACTAAGAGAGAATGGTGTCTAAGCAAAGAGCAGGCAATCATCGCGCTGCTAAAAGAGGTCATAAATGACCAAGAAGCCTCTGGAAGCGCGTATGCGCGCGTAAAATGTTTCATGACGAATTTCCTTCAATTACACGATAGCGGTAAAATGAATAACCGTAAGATTGTCACAGTATATATGAAGAAGTCCCAGTCCTTCAATGAGAAAGCGATAAGGGCATGTTCATAAATGGCCTGCTTGATGTCGATTCTGTCTCAGACATAAAATAAAAAATACCATGTTATAGGACTATCTTATATCTTATACCCCTTTCAAAGGAGGACGAGTATGTTGCCGTTCAAAGGCTTTAAGGATGGGCCGGAATAGAAGAGTGCAAGATGCATCTTACTAACCGAGACAGCCAAAACTTGACTTCCAAAAGTAGGTACATGCGCAACCACTGCTGAGAAGTAAGCAGATGTATCGTAACGTTCATCTAACTTTTTAACGGGACTTTTCACCGGCGTGGCGTACGGATTGAAGAGAATATGATGTCAAACTCCTTGGAAGATCCAGCTTAGATGAGATCAGTCTGAATATGTCAAACGGAGAACTGATGCTTGTTCAGAGGTCATTACTCTGGAAACAGCCAATAACACGAAGTATAGAGGACTGTCAGACTACTCAAAGGAACGCTAATTTCTGCCAAGTCATCCAATAAAAGTGGCAATAAAGACAATGAAGTCCAGTTCGCTCAAGCAGCAATGGACTAGAACACAGACATTTAACTAGATAAGACACATTAAATTTTCATCAACCTCTATTTGAATATCACTCGAAAATCTATCCAGACAAAACATTCCTTCCCTTATACAAGTGCACATAGTTTGCTCCGGAAATAGATGGGCCCAAGATGTGGATTTAAGATATACAACCGGATTTCATCTCCATTACAGAAACTCGGTTACAGGCTGAATTCTTCGACGGTGAGATTGTCATCGAAAGAGGCCTGCTTTTTTATCCAGACCGACTGTATAACAAGGTGGCGGACTAGCAATATGCATAAAGAGGAGTCATTTCATCGGAAGGCAGCATTGTTCGCACGTAGGACCACAAAGCAGCGTGGTTAAAATTAAAGGTACCTGGATCACGACATTTGGCCTTGCTGACCATATGCTGGCCGTCTAATTAAACTTCATAAATTGATGTTCTAATGCTTGCTTAGAAAAAGAGGTGGCAGAAATCTTCAGGATTTAACACGCTAGCTTGGAGTTCTTCATTTGAATTAACTTTTATTGATGTAGCAACTTATGCAGCTTGACCACGAAGGAACGAGTGGAACAACTTGTCGGATAAAGGCTCGCGTAAAGCCTTCCATCCCTACATACTGAGGCTGAAAGTGAGTCTTTTTTCTCATAGAGGATGTCACGTTTCCGACTGACAGCGTCCCGGGGTTCTATAATTAACTTATTCTATAATCGTAAAGGCCCAAATAGCGAATGATCTGGATTTCATCCCTTGGTGCTGATGAATTCAAAGTTATGGCGCCATTTGACAAGATTGACCATGCTATATTCCTGAGGGGATACTGCTTATGCATCAAGCAGAGAAAGACGACTAAAATTCGGCAAAATTTCTTACGAGGAAGTATCGCTGTCATGAGAGGTGAATTATTGACGGCAAAAAAGCAGGAAATTTTTGCCGGAAACTCCAATTGGGGTTGGGAAATTGTCGAAGGAACCATAAATTATGTTATACGTCCTAAGTGTTCGCAAAAAAACCAACAAGTAAGTCGCCCTGTCTGGTTAACGCAAGAACTAAAGGGGGAGGTTAACAGAAAGAATAGACTTCATAGGGGGGTGTGTGCCAATAGCACAACTCCTACATCATAAAGACGTTCGTTGAAAGCGGAATGAGAAAAGGTCAAATATACCTAGACAGCGGAATGACATAGAACACGAGTTATAAAACGGAAAGTATGGAAGTCATAATTGCTCTACAGCTACACTAACAGTAGGTTTAAAGTAAAAAGACGGTCGCAGTGCTGACAGGAGAAAATAAGGAAGTTTTTGCTGAAAATACCAATAAGTCTGAACACCTTATTCGTGAACACCTATCTCTTTTCGCCGATGAAGGCGACTTAACCAGGCCGACTTCCCTACTGGATATAATGAAGGAGTCCTTGAAAGCATCGACATTTTAAAAGATATGAGAGTGAAATTTCTTATGCTTGGAGAATTTAAGTCTCTTTATGTGGACTGAATATTGGTAACGTACGAAATGGGTCTGCTCACGAAGTCACACGAGCGTTTTCGCAAATACCCCAGTCGTCTTTTGATCGAAGTTTCCTCTCCTCTGATGGGAATTTGGCGAATATGTACCTTGCCAACAAGGGCTGATCTGGAAAAAGTGCCAAGAGTTGTCGACCGAAAAACCTAACATGGATTATTTTTAAAGTTAAGAAAGAGATAATTAAAAAAGCCACTAGACGTTCCTCGAAGTCAGGAATTTCATTAACGCCGTCCAGCATGGATTTCAGTGAAAACACTCCAGTTTAAACAATATGTTCTATTAAATGCAGTAGCGGTTCCGGCGTTAAAATAAAATTTTCTAGCCGATGTTGTTTGTTTCGACTTAATGAAAGTCTTCAAAAGTCTTCCACGCCGCTGGTTACTGTAAGCTTCCGCGATTCTGGGAAAAGGAGAACCGTACTGGATTGAATAAAAAACATCTTGATCGAGCGGTCGCGGCCTATGTGTCCTGCAATACGAAATCAATAGCAAATCCAACTCTGGGTAGGCTGTTTTAAGGTTCCGTTCTTGGGCCATCACTATTTTGCATTTGTCACTGGCTGCACGAAAGGACTGGACTGTGATAAGTGTGAACGTTCAGGTCGCAGAGTTTCAACCCCAATAGGGTTTCCATCTGCTAGATGCTCAACCCATTACTCTTATTTTCTATAAACGTGCTGATCACACCAGCGCTTAGCATAACTTTCGTGTACGTACTAATTCAAGAAGAAAGGCTACAAGAAATTCGGAACCGATTGGATCACGAGTAAGTTCCGTAGTTTACCCCCGAATGACTAATCCAACTCTAGGCTATCCTATATCAAGGAGGCTTCTTCAAACTTTTTAAGAAATCATAACGTTTCGTAACAGCCAAAATAGAGCATAGGGGTCTGAACTTGTTTTAATAGTCAAGTGAATACTCATCTTGTAGAGAACCCCGGGCCGAGCTCACCACATGGGCACGATCCAAGCCGCTGATCTGTGTACGCGATAAGTCTTACCCTCGTTTGTTACATGTTTGTTCTTTTGTTGATCATTGTGACCTTTTGTTTTGCACCCTTTGTCTTTTTCCGGGTTAACCCTTTACTCTGATGCATGTACATATTTCCTTGACGTCATCTAACTTGTTGGCCCCTATGTTCAATTCGTTATTCGTTTCCTACTGACGTAACACAGGTTTCTATACTCTGCAACAATAAACTTTATCTTCGGCACCTACCTACACACTTTCCACTTCCTAACGCCCAAATCTGATATGCTTGTGTCTGCCTGTGGAGAATGTTGGACGTTCCATGTTCAGATCCTCAAGTTAATTCGCAGGTTGTAAAGAAGAAGAAGCTGTCCCCATCCAATATCGCTTCGTCATCTTTTGATCCATCTGGAACGGATGCCATAGTTTCTTTACTAGTCTAGTTGTGAGGTCTACGACAGCTCCCTCAGTAAACCCAAACCATGCGGCTCAATAATCTTGCTTCAACAAGACTGTTCAAAATGCCAAAAAAATAATCTTACGCCAATTTCCAGCAACAAAACTCAAAAAGATAGCATAAATCAGCTTCAAAAATCGGAAAAGGAACCAGGTAAAAGAATCGTCAATAAAGAGATCTAGTTTGAATGGGCTGAAGTTAAGGTGACAATATCAATATTCAGTCTTGCAACGCTGCGAAGCGCCTTCCGAGTTTTGCGCTCAGCCCTCTCTCATTTTAGGTAAGTCATCAATAAATGCCATAGCCAGCCTGGCTGAAATTGAGGCGGACGTCTAAAAGACTCGGAACGACAGCGCGGACAGTCTTAATAGTTGTAGTTTAGCGGCCGAGGTCAGTGTAAGACTCAAAAAGGCAGGTTTGTTTTAAAGGGACATATGGACGGGCTAGCAGGCAAAAGGAGACTGGAGGTTTTGTGTTGTGGGTTGGGTGTGCGTCTTCTCTTTTGGCGCTTTCAGATGAGGACAGAGGACTAAGTCCGGACATCGTCCAGTATCCTGTGGATATCGTGTCACCAAAGCCACTTTCTTGATCCCAAAAAATCTTCTTCTCGCCTTCTATTTCACGAGACTTGTCCGCGCCTCTGACGCTTCTTGTTCCCCCATTTCTATACCTCCATTCTCTCACAATGTATCGTTTAAGTGTTGAAATTTCTTTGATGACTCCGATCATTCCTGTACGTTGAGATATTGTTTGTCCGCATGATGACAATATCCGAGACGAAAGAGAAAAGCCATTTTGTCTCCATCCTGCTCCATCAAACTGGCAGAGATAAGTCTGGAACGAGTCTCTCGACTGGAACATCAGAACGGTCTGCCTACTACAGTGGTGGCAGTGCAACCACCGTACTCATGGCCCCCATAAGTGTCTGGAAACAATCCAAGCACATCACGCGCCGTTGAGGTACCACAGTAAGACGGCACTGACGGGCTAAGTTCTACCTCCGAGAGGTCCTAGTGGTCGACAGGTCACGGACATAACTTAAGGCCCTCGCGCCTAGACAGTTGGATAAAGCGCTTGACGTTGGACCAGACGCCGAATTACCTTTCGATACACTATGCCAGCACCTGGCAAATTTATTCGGACAAACTCGCTCGTTTGGAGACGCTATAGAACAGTTGCATGGACGACGACTGAAGCAAGATGAAACCCTTAATCAACTGTTGGAGGACCTAGAGCGCCTCACGACCGTGGCCTTCCCTAAGTTGGGAACCGAGGATAAGGACAATACTGTGCTCTATTCTTTCATCAAAGCGCTACCTTCGTCCAAACTGTCACGCTCACTCCTGTTGCAGCCCCCGGACGACATACAAGATGCCGTCGCCAGGGCCGAACGCTATCTCCGATTGTGCTCATCAGCCTCCTGGCTGCGGGACTAGTTCCTGGGTAATTTCTGCCGCTTTGATGGAGCAGGATAGGGACTGGGTCGCTTTTCCCTTTCCTGAACGGTTAGTCTTAGATTTTATCATTAGGCGAACAGACAATATCTCAGCACACAGGTATGATCCGAGTAATCAAAGAAACTCCAACACGTAAACGATATAATGTGAGAGAATGGAGGCATAGAAATGGGGGAACAAGAAGCGTCAGAGGCGCGGGTAAGTCTCGTGGAATAGAAGAGGAGACGAAGATGCTTGGGGATCAAGAAGGTGGTTTTGGTGACACGATATCCACAGGATCCTGGTCGGTATCCGGACTTAGTCCTCTGTCCTCATTTGAAAACGCCAAAAGAGAAGACGCACACCCAAACCACAACACAAAGCCTCCCGTCTTCTTTTTCTTGCTGGCCCGTCTTTCTGTCCCTTTAAAGCAAACCTGCCTTTTCGGGTCTTACCCCCCTCTCCAGGTGGAGCCCTGTCCGCAGGGCTGTCTGATTGTGTCTCCTCCGCTGTTTCTTCCACTCCGGGGGGTAGGGACTAAATGTGCGGGGACGATTGGTGTCACGTCGGCGGTGGCCGTGGGTAGCGGTCCTCGGTACGGTTTTACCTTATCGATATTAATGGTGAAGGTGGGTCCATCAGGGATTGAAGCATCACGTAATACATGCGTGGTGGGGTGTATGACGTAGACGACCACGAACGGCCCTTCCCGCGCGTGAAAGAACTTTTTCAACGTCCCTAATGGCGCACCGGCCAGAAAAGCCAAACTAGATTGCCTAGTTGGTAGGGTGTGCCGAGGACCTGGCGGTCGAAGTATGTTTTCTGTCCTCCAGCGGCCGCTCGTAGGTGGCTACGTACGAGGATGTAGGTGGAGCGTAGCAGATTCTGTAGCTGTCATACGTAATTATCTGGGGCGTAGTCGCTGGCCGCGTGTTGTG
This sequence comes from Spirometra erinaceieuropaei, assembly GCA_902702965.1. Taxonomy (NCBI): domain Eukaryota; kingdom Metazoa; phylum Platyhelminthes; class Cestoda; order Diphyllobothriidea; family Diphyllobothriidae; genus Spirometra; species Spirometra erinaceieuropaei. The sequence continues at coordinate 323,638 of CACRXP010000414.1, read as the reverse complement.
GGAAACGTGAATCTGCTGGAAGGCGAAATTGGCGCCCTGTTGGCATAAAGAGGGGTGGGTAGCCAGTTGACATGTGCGTGTAAGTACGGTATGCCGTCATGACACACGGTAGGCGTTTGTCCCAATCGTGGGCGTGATGGTCTTCCGCGAAAGCCTTCAACATTTGGTTCAGTGTAAGATTGGTTCGTTCTACTAACTTGTTGAATTCGGGATGTGCTGGAGTGGTGCGGGTCTTGTAGATATCAAGGAGGTCGCAGACCTCTTGCAGCAGTTTACTGTCAAAGTTGGCCCCCCCCAGTTGGAATGTATCTACAACGGTACGCCAACACGGCAAATCCAGTTGTTGAAAATTGCGTTAGTGAGCGAAACTGTCCTAATAGCGGTACAGCTTCTGCCCATTTGGTGAAATAATCAACCATCACCAGTATGGACCGATGGCCGGTTGTTGTAAATGGGAGGGGGCCGATGATGTCAAGCCCCAACCGCTGGAACGGAAAGCTTGTGTGCATGGGCTGCAACGGCGCTCATGGTAGTTGCCTAGGTGCCCTAAACTTCGCGCACGTTATGCATGTATTGCAGAAGGTGGCTACGTGTTCTCGTAGATGGGGCCACCAAAATCGTTGCCGAGTGGCGGCTTCTGTCTTGGCTTGTCCGACGTGGCCTAACTCGTTGTGTAGATCCGTGAGGACCCCGTGTACGAGGCTGCCTGGTACTACTACTCTGTCGGTTTTTGTGCTCTCGTCCTTAATGAGAAGGATATCTTCGTCGATATGCAGCCGTGGCCATTGGCTCCGCAGTATATGTGCTTCTTCTGACGACCCGCGCAGTTCATCGTCCGTAGGACGGTGTCGCCGGTTTAACAGGTGGTCGTAAACTACTGTGGTATCGGGGTCCGTGCTCTGGGCTATTGCCCAATGATGTCTAGCTGGTTCGCTGGCGTAAATGGCGTTTATTTCGCCTATCGCGCGGTCTTCATCGTGTGTGGCTGGTGTTGTTGGCCGTCGGGACAAGGCGTCGGCGTTGCCGTGCTGTTTCTCGGGGCGGTATGTACAAGTGAAATAATATTCCTGTAGCATTTCCTGCCAGCGAGCAAGTTGACCCTCTGCGTCCTTCGTGTTTTGTAGCCATTGCAGGGCCTTATGATCGGAGCGTATGACAAACGGCTTTCCTAGCAGATATGGCCGGAATTGTTTAACGAAGGTGACAATGGCCAATAATTCACGTCGATATGTGCAGTAATTTCGTTGGGGCTTAGTGAGTGTTTTACTAGCGAAACAGATAACGCGTTCTAGGCCGTTATCGTCGGTTTGCGAAAGTACACCTCCCATGGCGAAGGCACTGGCGTCCGTGTCCAATACGAAGGGTGGCGCCGTCTCGGTGGTATTGGGGAGCATAAGTATCGGTGCTCTCGACAGGCGGGTTCTCAGCTCATCAAACGCGGCCTGGCATTCGTCCGTCCAACGAAATTCGCGCCCTTTTTCTGTAAGTCGGTGTAACGGACGCGCAATACCTGCAAAATCGCGAATAAACCGTCTGTAATAGGACGCCAACCCGATAAAACTTCTGGCTTCCGTGGTGGAGTTTGGCGTCGGCCAAGTGAGGATAGCTTCCGCCTTTTCAGCTGAGACTTTGATACCCGACGGGCTGACTTCGTGTCCTAGGTAATTAATCTTTTCTCGCAGGAATTGACACTTCTGTGGGTTAAGCGTAAGGCCTGCTTCGCGCAGCGCTAGGAGCACGGTATGTAGATTATCGTTATGTTGGGCGATAGTTTTGCCGAAGACAATAACGTCGTCAAGATAGATGAGGCACTGGCGCGGATAGAGGTGTGACAACACTACCTGCATCAGCCGTTGGAATGTAGCAGCCGCGTTACAGAGGCCGAAAGGCATCGTTTCGAATTCGTACAATCCTTGTGGTAGGATGAACGCCGTTTTTTGGCGGTCTACCGGTTCTACTTCCACTTGCCAATAGCCGGACTTTAGGTCCAAAGTGGAGAACCATCGGGACCCAGCTAAGGCATCAAGAGTACACTCGATACGTGGTAGAGGGAACGAATCTCGTGTGGTTACTGCGTTCAAGCGTCTGTAGTCGATACAGAAATGTATTTTGCCGTCCTTCTTTGGAACTAAAGTTACTGGTGATGCCCAAGGCGAACGGGAGGGTTTTATCACCCCCGTCGCCAACATACTATCTAATAACGTGTCAACCTCCTTCTGCAAATGGGCTGGGATGCGCCGTGGCGGTTGCCAAATAGGTTTCGCTGTGCCAGTTTCAATAGCATGTCGTATACAACTGGTTCTGCCCAGAGTGTACTCGTCCCACGCAAAGACATCGTGAAACCCAAGTAACATCCGTTTGAGTGTCTCCGTCTCTATATCGGCCCGGTCTGTCGTGGGTAATATATCGTCAATGGACGTCGGGGGAATTTGAACTGCCGCTTGGATTGCGGCACAGGCAGCCGTTTCGCCTACGACCTGGGGCTCGGACGGGCCCTCCGCGTCGGTATGTCGGAATTCAACTCGCCTATTCCGTACATCAATGTGGCATTCGTAACGCGCGAGGAAATCAGTCCCGAGGAGTATGTCCCACGTAAGATGGGGTTTTATGATAAAGCTATGTTCGGCTGTGAAATAGGGGAGCGTCAAGGTGAGCGGCACGGTCCCGTGGTGTATTAAGCGTGATCCGTCGGCCGTGGTCAATCTCCCTGGGTGGGGAATGTCCTTACGCTGACGGTGGATACCTGGTTGTAAGACCCGCGGGTTAACTAGGGATACCGTCGCTCCCGTATCAATCAACGCCCGTACAGTCTGACCAGCTACGGTTACTGTGGCATAAAAAGGGGTAACTGATAAAGTTGAGCTGGTGCAAGAAGTAATAGAGACCGTACCCGTTGTCCTCTGACACGTGCAGATATGGTTGTTGTGAAACATTTGTCCACCTGGCCGGCGGAACGGTTGTCCTCGATGATTGAAGGGTGGCCGTGTTTGGCCTCTGAAACGTCGTGGGGGATAGAAGGTACTTCGTCCCGCGGACGTAGATTGGGCATCTCGACCGTGTGCGTCTTCAGGGGGAAGAGGACGGGAGGTTGAAGGGCACAATCGCAGGTAGCGTTCGGCCCTGGTGACAGCCTGTTGTAAACTGTCCGGCGGCTGCAACAATAGCGAGCGTGAAAGGTCGGATGCCGGCAGTGCTTTAATAAAATAATAAAGTACTGTGTTGTCTTTATCTTCGGAGCCCAAAGAGGGGGACGCCACAGTCGTCAAGCGTTCTAGATCCTCCACCAGCTGGGTAAGGCTTTCATCCTGGTTCAATCTCCGTTGTTGTAACTGTTCCATTGCGTCACCGAAGGAGTACGTATGGCTGAACAGGTTGGCAAAGTGTGTCAAAGGGAAGATCGGCGTCGAGACCAGCGTCGAGCGCTTTATCCAACTGTTTAGGCGCGAGGGCCTTGAGTAATGTCCAGGGCCGGTCGGACTCTGAGATCTCCCGCAAATAGAACTTCGCTCGTCTGAGCCACACTGTAAAAGACTCGGTACCATCGTAGGGTGGTATCTCGACAGTGCGCGATGTGTTTATTTTGTTTCCAGGCTTTTGTAGGGGTTGTGGGAACGGTCGTTGCGCTGCCACCACTG
>CACRXP010000414.1:253929-285559 GCA_902702965.1 Spirometra erinaceieuropaei | reverse complement strand
CAGTCTTCGCTGCAGGGGTGTGAGGTCTGGCGAAACGGAGCAGCGCCATTTACGGCAGAATTCTCTAGTCAGCTCCCTACTCGACACGATAAAATCGACTTCTATCATGGAGAAAAGGGTAACTAGTATCGGCGCATTACGACTAAGCGAGCGAAGTCGCTTAGCTTGTGCGACACTAAAACTCAAGCCACAACTTTGTAGGAACACATGCGTTCATCTGTGGGATGCCGTCTCCACAAATGACTTGTCCGATAATTGTATGTATCAGCACTTCTCGCTCTCCTCAAGGTACTTTTCAATGCGCCTAAACCTTACTCGTTAATTTTGTACCATTAATTCCTCTGAGAAATTCCCGTCGGGGAGGATAGTATTGGTTGCCATGACGTGTCCCCCAAACGGGCCATGTTGCAAATGCGCTGGATCAACACAGGAACCATATCGGATTCTGGCGGGCGTTATCGGATTCGCATACCATAACAAATTCCAACATCTCTGGGTGCGGTGGCAGAGCCGGTTGTTGGCGCACATCGTGCACACTGGGTCTCCTGTCACTGGTCTTGTTGCTGTTGGTCAAAACCAGGTCATTTGCTGTGTGGACCAGAGGATAAGGAGTGGAGCGTCAAGGTGCGGGCTCGACCGTGACATCGGCCTGCGCCACCCCCCGCCTCCGGTCTGATGGACTCTGTCTTGGCACGGGTTCAGGTGGTGGAGGAGGTGGGAGTGCAGTAGATGCTGCACAAGTCTACTGTCCCTATGAAGTAACTCAGGTGCAAGTCGCTGTGCCGTCTCGCCGGAAGCAATAACTGGGATCTGTTTGCTTCTTATCGATTGGCACCCTCACCTTGTTTGGATCCAAATAAAATTACCCGTGATTTGGTGTATTCTATACTCTGTGAGTTCGTTTCTGTAGCTTTCCTCATGCTCGGCAGTTTTCATGTCATTATTTTTTTTCGTTTTTCGCCTTTCGATTCCTCCTTTTCTCCTTCTTTGCATAGCTTTACATATTTTTGCGATTTAAGGGTGAAGTCCCCTGTCAAGTTGTTTGTTACTTTTACCGTGTGATGTTTCGCTGATTGTAGACTCTTAATCTGATTCTAAATATCTGCCAGGAACTTCGGTCCTTAGCTCCGGTTTCGGGACTGAGCTAATTGTTTCACAAAAGTAATAAAATAGGCAGGGGTTTCTAAATCCCATATTAATGATAAGCTTTGATGAAACCTATGAAAAAATTCAACAAAGTGGGCAGTGTCCCTCTAACTGTTGAACTTCGAACTCTGACTGTGCAAGTTTGTTTTAGTGCATGCCAATTGACGATAATGGCTCCTGTCTTCCGGATGGCTTCGAGAGAGGTGAGTGGTCCACTAGTCTCATTGATGGTCTAATGTCTAATGGGTGAGGCAGGGCCACAGTTTGGGGCCTAATTGGCTTTGCTGAAAACGTTAATGTATCGGGAAGAAGAGCTCTCTTCCTCTGTCGCTGTCTTAGACAACCTGACTTCAGACATGACCCTCATTGTTTTCACTACCCTATGAGATTCCTCCCTTATGCGCATAGATTTTACTGCAGTTCGGTTCCATTTCCTTCGGGGTGGTATCGTGGATACTTACTCCCAAGAGCTTTGGGGTAAGTCAACCGAGGGGTCTAACTGTAGTTAAGAGTTTCTAAGTGCTAAGGGAGAATTGGCTTGCTTATCCTTAATGCATGAGATATACTCTTGTGGACTCTCGTGGCCATGAAAGTCTACGAAGGTAGCACACAGATTAACGTGAAGCAATGTGGATAACTCCTGGTCTAGAACGACCTGAACAACCCTGATAGCATTAGTCGACCACGGCTAGACATTTGCTAGCCCGTTTGACTTGCGGGCTAGTGCAGCGCTAGTAAGCTGACTGGCTGAGAGTGCTCGATCTGTGCGAGGAAAGGTGCCTTTCCACTACACCCCTCCTTGATGCTTACCCGAGTGCATTTTCACGTCACGCCTGGGGGTCCCTTTGCGTGTACACACGCACTTTGTCCGGAATTTCGGCCCCCTGTCTGGCGACTTAAATCGCCTCGGGTTACAACGCCTGAGAAGGCGCGTCAACCTACTGACCCTGTGTGGACAGTGTCCGCCAGGATTGTTGAACGATCCGGTCAATCGCAACACCAGCCCGCGACCAAGCTAGCCCTGGGCTAGTAGAATGCTATCAGAGAAGGTTGCTAGACACGTCAACACTCCTATCCAAACCCGGGTACAAGATACATAATGGGTGCAACGAACCAAGTACATCGGAAAACGACTATAAAAGGAAGAATGAGTCACATCGGGGGATGATCCGTCTGGATGAGGGGGCACGCCAGTATGCTTGTTTAACTGCCGGCGGATAATGCTGCCATTAGGACAGTTGCAGGGGAGGGCTGCGGAAGATGCCAACGTGGAGCGTGAGCAAGGTAACATTAGGAGTTTCGGGAAGGGGATCTGCGGTTGTGGGACAGAGCGCCAGCTGTTTTCACCATCTCCACCCAGGGTCCGGGCCAGGAGTGTTCACTTCGTTCCAACAACCTAATCTAGTTCGTGGGGCGTCACAGCGTGGCCATGACTGTAGATTTTCCTCTACAGCGATGCCATCCTCCGTCGAGGCCTGAGGTCCACTTGGTTCAGGCTCCACAACCATTCGTATAACCCGATTAGGAGACGGCGAAGTACACACGTTCCTAACTCGTAGCTGTCCCCTAAAATTGCACCATGTACACATGAATATCTCAAAACAAGTAACCACGGGTGTTCAAAAGGAATTCGCCCCTTTACATTGAAATGCGGTGTTCTGCCGACGCCGCGACTGCGTCTGTCCTCGATTTCCAATAGGTTATATGCTACTTTTGACCTCGTTTCTGCACACAAACTGTTTACATATCTCCACTTTTCCGTAGTTTGATTCCAGGCGTCCGCCGATTGAGCGCCGCCGCTCTCGTTCTCCTATCGCACCGCCTCCGAACTTTAGGCACGAAAGAAATGTTGGAGGCCCACGCTACGCACCAAGCAATCCAGCCTACTCGGAATATCGTCCACGACCACGAAGTATTACCAGGGAGCGAGGAGTTCCCCGTCGAGATTTGCCGGATTCGTCTCGCAAGTACCCTGCTGGCCGCTTTGAGCAGGTTTCGCCAAGATGGTCCGGCCGGTTAGACTCGATGTTTATTTTTTAATGATCTCCGTTTAGTGATAGGAGTCCTATACGTGCTGCTTCGCCCGTCGGCCGTTCTCGTGACATCGCGCCCAGGCGGTTTGCGCGCGAAGTTCCTACTGAAGACCCTCCGCCAGTGAGACGTTATTCGCGGCCTCCCAGGCCAGAGCCTTCCCCCAGACGATATTCCCGAGATCTTCCACCGCGTGAAGCGCCCGGAGCTGGCAAATATAGCGCACATAGTCCGCCCCGTCCCCGCATGGATTCACGACCATTGTCTTCGGAAAGGCGTGTTCGTGAGATGCCTTTGGACCGCCCGAAATGGCAACCACCGAGAGGTAAGCCCGGCTGTCCTAAACCCTCTTCCAAAGCAGTCTTTCTAGTAATTTTCTGGTCGCTAAACGCGTCCCAGTCTAACCTATTGCCTTTAAGTTTCGGTTTGTACCGGGCAGTGTTCTTGCGTATGCACGATACGTCTGCAGTCAGGTCGGACGTGACCATCTGTCTTGATACCCGAACACCCGGACGCGGCGGTTTGTGACAGCTGACCTAAAAGACCTAGGTCAACAATGCGGACAATATCGAGGGCCCAGTAACCACGTCATCGCTCCTACCCCTGCGCCGGGATCAGGTTTCAGTCAAAAAATTCGTCGTTCCGGTAAAAAAAGTTTTGGACTTAAATAAGCAGCGTCGAAGTCATGCAGTAGCTGACGATGCCGCCGAGCTACTCCGATCGTCTTTGGATCTCTTATGGTATCTCCGCACTTCCGTTGGATTACGTTGCTCGAAGAACTGCTCAAGCTTTGATGGTCAGTAAAGTTCGCTCCCGTCAGTGCTCACAAATCAAAACGCGGTTGTGTCGGCTAAAAAGCAGGCCGGACGAATACAAACTCCGTGTGGCTTGGCAGAATCAAAATCTGGAACTCGTTCATATTTTTGCTAGGGGCTGTAGTTACCCTGAAGGCATCATCGGTTTACTCGGCAGTGTCCTCCCCCCTGCTTCACTCCGTTGACCAAGAACCAATCCGTGGGATATTTGACTTGGTCAAACTCGAATGGACAGCCGTTGTTGACGACCAGGGCCTCAATGAAAATCCATATCAAGCATCCTTCAGCATTTTCAGCAGTGATAGGTAATCCAACGAATTCCGCCTCCCTTTACTCCGAGACTACGTTCTGGAAGCTTTTATAGCTTGGCGCTACTGCCGTCGTAGTTAAGTTCGGTCGGCTGGCGCCCAAATGCATGTTTGGCACCACCGGAGCAGCGTACCATCACGAGAACAACCAATTTCGCATTTCAACGCGATAAGGGACGTGATGTATCCTTGTCAAACAACTAACATGAACAACGTCGCAGACAGGGGGTCGACTGTAGCACTCGATCACAACCATTTCATGATGCATCTAAGCCTTACGACTAGCGAACTCGAATGCTGCGGCGAATCCAGATGGCCCTGGATTGCCGACATCCCTACCCAAAAACAAATACCCAACTGAGGTTGTGTCCTGCAAGTCTTTTAACGTCTACTTTGATCAGCCCGTGAGTCTGCTACCCACAGTTTCGCTTGCAAACAGTTGTTCCACTTGGTTAAGTTATGGCCTGTTGTAAACAATTCGCCTTATTTTGGAATAACCCCTTGCAGTCTGTGGAGACTGGATGTCACCACACAAGGTTCCCCACCTGACCTGTGGTTTCGACTGCATTGACAGAGGTGCTACATAGTGAAACTTACAAAAGTCGTGCAGTGTCCTTCCATTGATGAAAGTTTAAACACGTCTTGCCGGAGGAGCCATAGTCAGACCCAACTTCACGAATATCGCACTATCGGTCGTTGGGATTAAGCTGGTCGATCAGATGTCAATTGCACAAAACTTCACCTTCACTATTCAGCCGTCCACTGCATGCGTCTCGTTTGCCCTAGTCATATAGTTTAACGCCTTCAGGCAACGGCATTGCTCGAGAATTCCCTCCTAACTCCGTTTTTCATCGGGTCTGCAATATCTAACGAAACAGGTTATTCCCTATAGAGTTTTTAACTCCTACAATGCAAAAGCAACCCATCCCCGAAACGTGCCATAAGGCCGGGCCATTGCTGAGGAGGCCACACTACCCGTCTGCGACTGAACAGGTTGATACCCAGATCAAGGGCCGCTATTTTTCAACCATGGACCACCGTCAAGTGTTGTAGCTTCCACCTCAGTGTTCACCTTCCTACATGGTAGACTTAAGATTAAGAGCTTGGAGTTACGATGAAAAGGTGTAGGCTGTTGCTGTGACCTACAGTGTTAGTGTCAGTTGCAAGTCCAGACTCATTTTTTGGTAATACTTGCCTAAGGTGACGCATGCGCCACTGCTCTCGCCAAGTCATAACGTACCGATAAACTTCTGGCCTCAAGAATGCCTGTCCGCCTTGTTATACCACGGGCTGAAAGATTATTTAAATCGGTGACGGAATGCCTGACCAACGCGTGTGTCAGGAATATGCTCTGGTGTCATTCGTCGCTAAAGGTATTAAGCCGTGGTGTCTCTTCCAACGCGGTTATTTATAACAGCGTGTCGTAAAAACGAAGGAATCGCCGTAGCAGCCGAGATCGTCTACTGGACGTGGCTGACGGTTGTTTCGGCTGGTGCACGCCGAAGTTGCAAGACGTCCAAGTTTAGCCGGCCCGTTTAACTATAAAGCGTGGAGAGAAATCGGTTTCGCGCCTATATTTTGCCCGTCAAACTTGGCCCTTTATTCAGAAATATGGGAATTCTTGGACATTGCTATCCTGCAAGCTGTTGATGGACTTGTGTACAAGTTAGACTACGAGGGTTCTGGTCATCATATTTCCTCAAATCCAACCTGCCAATTTTCATCTTTCACGCCTGTCCCGTGTTCTAGATGGTACTCGCAGCTCCTATGCACTTTACGGCGATTCAGAACCACGTTCCAGTTTCATATATTGAAGGTGCGGCCGTGCGTTTGCTTCAAATTACCTGGCACCGCGTTTTCAGTGCACTAGTCAAATAACCGTAAAACTGGGATCCTACCAAATAGCCTCATACCTGTCCCTGACATTACTGTGACCTAAAAGCCTGTGGCTCGTACAAAACTGAGCTCACGATCACTCTCTGAGTCGCCTAGTACGACAGATTCAGTCCTAAAGCCGAGCAAAAGGTGAGCGCGGGGACACCGATGGTCAGTCAGCAAGCGTCGGCCACCAGGTTTCTTTCAAGCTATCAGTTATCAAGAGCAAAGCACCTCAAAAATAGCGCACCCAAGACGCGAGACCAAGCAATTATCGCCGTTTGATGTTCGGTTTCGGTTTTTTGTGATGACGTGTCGATTGTCGCTGTTGTAAATATCTTTCAGCCCGGGGCAGGTCCTCTAACGTCGGTTGGTGATAGAACATTTCGCTCAAGTACGAGCATTTGTATTTGCGAGGCCGTTGACGGACGACCAATGGGCATCTAAAACTGGAAACTGGAGCTTCAGGCTACTGCAAAAACACTTGGGAGGACCGATGGGGACTGTTGTCTTTACAATGGCGACACAGTTCCGAGCGAGACGCTGCTGAAAATAGATCAACAGGTTTACCCTTTCGACTGCAGTATCCGACAGGTATCTGAACGAAGGAACCACCCACAGCCCGAGCTTTCGCCTAAAGGGTCTTGTCTCACAGAGTTTTTGGAATGGCCAACGTTAAACGGTAGTTCAGCTGACGGGTGATCCTGTATGAAGTTATGATATACAATTAGTGCTGTCGAGTTCTGTCGGCCCATTCCTGTGCTATCCGTTGTGTGAACTTCGAACAGCGCTATGTTTACAAGTTTGGTTCCCAATGGAGGTTGAAGTTGATCAACTGGTCACACCGTGACCCGAAGGCAGCCCTGATCCTGTCCAAAGCGTTGGAAACCGCGAAATTAACGGGCGACAGAAACAGTTGGTACACGTCGCAAGGTCTTTGACTCCAACTAAGTTGTTTGCCAGAACCCTCACTAGCCTCCTGTTTTCGTGCTGGTGTGAACGCCTATGAAAACGAAAACCTACCGTCCAAAAGGGACGCCGCGTTGATACCAAACCGTTCGTAACGCGCAAGGGTATCAAGAACAGGGCTTGTGTTCTACTCGCAGATTACGCAGTCGACGCGCCATACGCAAAGGGACACGCATCAGGCCGCAGACCCCCTAGCCGTCAGCACACCCACGCCAAGTCCGAGTGTGCATCGCCAAGTCAATGGGCAACATGTCACAAACGGATTGGTCTTCGCTGTCTGCTTTTGCAAAACATCAATTCCAAAGCCAGCCAATAATCGAGGAAGCTACGAACTTAGTTCTGAACCCCGGCTGTATGTACCTATCCTGTCGGCCCTGCTGAAACTTCGAGCGTATAAACAATGAAGAAATTCAATAATCTCGAGCTGCCGTCAACCGTTGGAATGCTGGAAGTGAGCTTCTGGAGCACTAAAAATTAAGCGGGAATACATACAAACTTCTGATTGTTGAGCAATTTTGGATTTATTCGAGGCAGTCACATGCTTGTAGCATCGCATAGGTCACTATGTGGTAAGATTGGCGCAGAATAAGAAGCTACCACAGTACAATCTAGTCGGGTCTGAAGAGACAGTCAGCCTCAACACGGGACCGGCAAATGCGGCCGTTTACCATGAAAGCATGGATGGCAATCAATGAAGCTGCAAAAATACGCGAAGCCCAGAACGCAATGCGGATTTCGCGTTCACTAGATCTCTGGCAGTCTGAGGACCCAAACTCGGAGTCTCTTGTAATAATTAAGTGAACATGCAATGCATTCTGCTTGGCCCTACAATAATAAACAACAATCCAAACTGCGCATAATCAAGCAGATAAGGCGTTTGTCTTCATGGAGTGGTTGCGGACCAGCGTACTGTGGAGCGACTTAGGTCGTCGCATGAAGTGGAGGATGTAGCAACATAAATCTTTGATCTTTGGCGTAACAGAGATAACCTGGTCTGCGAACTGATCTGCGGTTGACCCACGACTAAGAAATTCGTTGATCCACGCCACAGGAGCAGCATTTTTGACGAGATCCAGTAAATAGTTTAGAAAAGGAATGACAGCGATGCAGTTGTCTCTTCAGTGTTAGGGGATGTGAGGACATTCGTAGATGCAAGGGTGTTCAGAACAAGCTGTCTTTTTCGGGACCCAGTCTTGGACCACAGTCCAGCTCATAAAATATCGAATTCTTCCATGTCAGATGCCTCTGGAAAGATGGGAAATCGTATCCGCCAAGCCCCTCAGACTAGCCACCGGAATCCAGCCATAGAACGACATTGGGCGGCCTGTGGTCCTTAAAAACAACAGGCATATGACCGCTTGCCTAGTTATCGTTATTGCAGTCATTGGCGGATTCTTCACGTCCCCCAGCGCAATACGGGGTTTCCGCTACTTCTCCTTTGATAGAGCCGGGATGGTTGTAGGTATGTCCGAACCCCGACACCGGATCAACTGTCTAATTAGTGATATGACAGTTATACTGTCTCGCTGCCGTAGAGCGCATGTACTGTGGTTTCCTACGCCCTCGAATTACTTAAATCACACGTCACCGATTTTCGTCGGTATTTCAGGACTTGTGGCGTGCAACTTGCGTGCGCAGCTTTATCTTTCCAATGATGTTACCGGGACACTAGCAAAACGCCGAAGTCGACGGAGTAATCCGCCTTGTCAAGTCTGACGTTAAAAAATTCCATTTTTCGATTTGTAATCCCTGAGGAGCATTTTCGTCTTTGCAATCTTCAATTGAAATCCTACTTTGCAGCTCCGAGGCCACATTAAGTAATGAGCGGGGCCCCCTCGCCAAAGGTGTTTTAAAGCAAGACAATGTCGTTATTGTTGAAGCACTCGGGGTGTGTTCCGGCACTAATCACGGTGGTGAGTGCATAGCATTACGGGCTTCGTCACTTGCACCGTATGTTTCAAATTGCTACTCGCGTGGTCAACTGTCTTTAGTTTCGATGACACAATAAATCTCCAAGGCCTTCTGCAAAACGTCAATATCAAATGCCCCAGAATCTGTCACGAGATTAATATCTGACCAAATGGACATCTGCTTACCCAGAAATTTCTGGGGTCTCTTATCTGCTGGGTCCCCGAGGAGTTAAAGCTGTTAAGATGTGCGCTCTCAAAGGTCTTCATTGCGATTTCGACCAACTCGATGTCTCTACTTGCGACAGTTCTTGTTAGGCCGCTCGACTTTTTGGTCTCCATGAACTCCAACTTATTTTTGCCAGTCTCACACTTAAGGGAAGTTTGCTATCCTCTGGAATCGCTGGTGATGCGCGTGATTCATATTACACCAAGGGAGCCCTGTAAAACAGTCATTTCCTTTGCATCCACTACGAGTGGCAAAATTAGGTGAAGTCGGCTGTGTTGTGTCTGGCCCATCGACCAATTTGAATCAGGCTTCATAAGGGCGTGTCTGCGCGAGTAGTGATAAAATCGAATTACGATGCGCCCGCTGCGACCCTCCACTCAAACCCGGTATCGAGCCGTCCAGTCAGTTGGAAAGCTCCCAAATCTGCCAGTAGTCCCACTCTTGTAATAAGTTCTTCAATGGGACACAGCCCAAATTCTTTCCACCAGTGTTAAGGCCCCAGAACTAGAGCCGAAAACATGATGCGCGTGAGGCGCATATTACATAGTCCTGGCTGCACTACACAGTCAATAAACAGTGATAGGCGATCATTCATCGCTTACAAGCCCCAGAGACATGTGGGTTTTGGTCGCCCGTACGCAGTTCTAAATTCCTCAGAATTACCTCCACAATCCGGTTCGAAGGTCCGAGACTCGTCTAATGTCAGTAATGTCCACCGGGTCTCTCCGCGCTGCTTCGATCGCTCTTGAGCCGGCAAGAGTCGCCACCCAAGGTGATCCTGTTATTTGGATGGTTAGGTTGGTTAAAGTAATCAGGTAGTCGAAGTGAACTCAATAAGCAACGCTGTAAGACGGTTTTCGTTCCAAGAACCACCTCATGCGATACCCAGTAGCAGACCCCAATATGAGGATCAAAGTTCACCCAGTGACCTACTTTTTGCCACAATAACGCCTCACTCGGGTATGACTCCGTGACTTTGCTGTCGGATACCCATCAGTGCCCGTCAACCCGACTCAGGCCCGGTAGTTTACTCCATCCGTCCCTACGCTCCGACCAAATTAAGAATTCAGACTGGCCTCAATAACGCCAATTTAAACGTTGCAATTAGGACCAGAGGTTGGTAACGTAGCTTTAAACGTTTTTGCAAGAACGGTTCCGAGAGCCGTATTTTGCGCTTCATCTCAGATGCGTAGAGGTTGTACTACGGATAACCACGACCCAGGCCTATTGGATGGAAATGCTCTCCCGTAAGGTTTGTGAACATGAGCTTGTCATCATGACCTTATATCCGGTCCTAGTTTGTTGGCAGGGTCATTGCGCTGCCCAAACTGAGATAATAAAATCCGTCAAAGTCGTTTTTTATGGGCGCCACTTTCTCCAAACGAAAAACATATGCTACATGACATGAGGAAATGCCGGCCTTTCCTCTTCGGGGCGCCGGAATTTTTAGGTGATTGCCATCATCCCGCAAAGCGAACATCTTGACGGGCTCTATGTGCCGCAGCGCTGTACCAGCAGGGTATACTGGTTTCTTTGTGTCTTTGACGGATTGTCGTAGGTCCGTCGTTCGTATCGGACATTACTTGCTAGATGTTAGGAGAAAATCGTGTGTAACTCGAGGAACTTCAACGATAACGTCTATTGGCTGTTTCGTCAAGGAAAGGTCTCGAAAAAATGTCTGAATCTCCAACTTGATGTGCTGGTTTTTTGAGTATTTCGGGAGTACGATTGGGATTCCATCTGGACTGCCGCCGTCGAAATCTCCACACAACGTCGGCTTTAAAATGAGATAGCTGTTCTCATTATAAGCATTCCTAGAGGCTGGCAGAACGATTGATCTGTCAAACTTTTCCTTGCCACTACCAGGTGACATTCAGCCATACAGAAACGGGCGACCATCTTATGATGACAGAAGAGTTGGGCGCCCACCCTACTCAGAAGACACATACTCGGATATTCCAAGGCGCCCCCGATCCGATTTCAGACGCCAAAGCCCTTCACCAGGTGAACGCATTACGACCACTTTTAACGGACGTCCACGCGGTGACTTTTCCCGAGGATCCATACGAGGCTCTGGTCCACCACGTAGGAGATGAGAACTATGTACAAATCCAACCCCCAGCCGTTTCCTTTGCGTCGTCAACTTTTACTAGTAAAGTGCTCACTTTTCAGTTGTCTCTTTATTCTCATCCGGGAACGGAGAGGCATCATTTGCGTCACACATGCCTCAGCTCAGTCCTGCTGTGTTCATGTTCTTGTATCCATGGCCAGTTCCGTCGTGGCGTAAACCCTTCGCACTTAGACTGGTGCCTTTATTTGGCACTGGGAAAGTGCAAGAGTTTTGAATATTATCGTATGTCGCCAAGCTGAACCATGTCACGAATGAATCTGCGACTTGTCATCCATTTGTGGGAACTCTACGGAGAGGCTAGGCTGGCGGCCTGGGCAGTTGTTGGAGTCTCAGCGGAAGTCTGCATCCAGCACAGCTTCCACCGGAATCACATCAGACATCCAGAAATTGGCATGGCTCCCTGTTTCCAAATTTCGAAGAAACATTAATCTCGGGAAGGTCGGAAGACTGAATTCAAGGTAAATAGTTAACACTTCTTTTTTAAGAATTGGATCCTGCTGCACCAAAACATGAAATTTCGTGGTTACCCCCACCCATCCATACAACCGGGAGCTTTGTCGCCCAGCATGTGAAACTCGGAATGTAGCAAAAAACAATTGCCAGAGTTTGACTGCCGAAGATTTGTGACAATTCAGTGTGGAGATATAGGGAGGACAGACCGCCGGCGGTGTGTCCTTCGTTTCAGCCTGAAAAGATGGTTTGGAGTAAGTGAATTGTTGTGTTGTGTCGTTTCTATTATGACGAACTTTGGCCATGAAGGTTTTATTTCTCATCGCCGTACCTATCTATTTAAGTCTTCGAGGGGGCTCGAGAAACTTTCCCATTTTCTTGGATATCTTTTGATAGGAGGTAAGGTAGCATGCCATTTTCCTAGGAGAATTAGTGGGCTCCCAGTTGACGTAGGTTTTTTTAATTTTTTGAGTTTATGTTGAGGGTTTTGATTCTCGCCCCCATTTGGCGTTTTCATAGAAAGTAGGCAGAAAATGTTTGAATATTAACACATCAGTACCACAGCGTCTCTCGTTGGTGTTCTTGCTGCCTCGATTTTAGCCCTCTTCTCTTAATAAGGCGAAAACGGGGCTTTCCGTTTTCGTAAGAAAAAGAGAAACAACAAATGCCTAGCTCTTGGCAAGCGAATGCGACATCGTTTCGGTTGGAGTTGAGCAAGTATATCCACGTTAGGCTTATGGTAGCTCTTCTTCGTATATTTTTGTGGGAAAAAGACATGAGCGGATTGGTTCCTTGTTATGCGGAAACGTCAGACTACTTGCCGTTTGTTCTGCGCATTTAGCCCAATCTTCGTGCTCATAGGCTGCAGAAATCCGTTGTATTTCCAGAAGCTGCCGTCGGTGTGTTGCCTCATTTTCGACGGCAAATACACCTGAAAACTTACTCCTTTTCGGGTTTTAGGCGACCTCGAGGATGTTGATTGTATCTCTTTATCCCTGTCTGTTCAAATCAATTTGGAGCATTTATGTTTTTACTTCGTTCGCCTAATCTGTTTTTTATTCTGATTTTAGGTTTACTTGTGCACTAACAACGGATGGCAATTGTAGACAAGGAGAACTGAGGTCTCATCGAATGGCAACTAGTACCGCCTCTGTCTCGAAGGTGGAGTGCGTCCCCGGTGAAGAAGTCCTTCGTGGTGTCACTTGAGTTGAGGCTAGTTGCCGTTCATTAGGGAATGCTCCAAAGGTCGTAATGATATCTTGCGTTGGTTCGGTGATTAAGACCAAATCACCCAGCACAACCTCAGGTACGGGCTGTCTCAAAAGTATGTGCACACCCTAGTGGTTGATGGCGTAATCTTTGGCCCATTGGAACAGAGATTTACTTTCAGCCAGAGAGCCTGTCGCCGCTAAAATCGTGATTCAAGATCCTGGTTTGTGCCGCTGTTAGGCCGGATGGCTGGGCAAAGGCGATTTATAGTGCTCGCCTTGTTCTCAAGGCCTCATGTGCGGAAAGGATTATCTGTGCAACAAGACTGAGGCCGTTGCAGAATCAAGACTACCTTTTGGACAAGAGTGCGGTCAAACGCCAGACGGAGTGTTCGTTGGTGCCTGCGATTCTTGCGACGGAGCAGACAGCAGTTTGAAAACACGAGTCGACAGAGTAATTTGAGAATGCAGTGAACCTTTATAGGCACCAACTTTGATATTATCCGGTGTGTACTCATTTTCTGGGGACACCGTTTTGCTCTCGACCGCATCGTCATGATTCGGTGTTCTTGCTCTCTTAATAAGGCGAAAACGTGGTTTTCCGTTTTCGTAAGAAAAAGAGAAATAGCAAAAGCTCTGCGCTTTGTATGCGGATGCGACATCCCTCAGGCTGAAGCCAGGCGGGTATACCCGCTCCAGGTTTGGTGTTCTCAGCATACTTTGGTTGCCGTTTACGATCACAAACTCCGGAAAGGTGTCGAAGTCTGACCCGCCACTAGTGTGCGTTTTGGTGATCGGGGTCTTCCCATCAGTTTACCGATCCTCAATTTTCTGGGAGCTGGAGTGAAATCATTCTGTGTCTCGTTATATGACAAGGTCTTATTGCCATCACCGGTTTGTTTATATCATGATTTTCCCTTGGATGCCCGGGCGATCGCTGAGGTGTAGTAGGCATCCTTTGAAGGGATTTCCGCACGAATTTGTGTTTGTCAGAGTTGTCTTGCACCTAAGTGGTTGTTTCTGTTGTGTGTGTGGTTGGCTCGTAGTATGATCAAAAGCCTAGAGATCATTTCTGTGTATTGCGTTTCATCGTTTTCCTATAAAGTTTTTGCACTACCTGTTGTTCTTTTTTGAAAATCGGGCACGCAGTAGCGCATCCGACCCAATCTCGCTCTGGTCGCGAATGTGTAAAGTATGACCGGTGGTGGGGGTCAAGGGCAGCAAGATGTCCTTTTGAGGGCAAGTGATTTTGGATTCCCCTCCACATTCCACATTTGCAACGGTCATCGTGTAAGAGCGGCGGAAGGGAATTAAACTCCCAAAGCGCACGTCTGGTCACTTAACTGGCGGACATGGAGTTCTGTTCGGAATTCGTTCAATCTGAGCCAATTTAGTTTACGTTATTTGTGTTGGGTTGGGATCTGGCAAGGTTCTCGGCATTGCGATTTCTGGGTTGCCTTTTCTCAATGCCGACGAGGTAGCCGTTGATCGCAGAGGGGTGTCATTTGGTGCTGGAGCATCGTTAATATAGGAAAAGTTATCAGCCCGTAAGTTGACCTCGAGTCCAGGCGGCGGGTTACTGCCTGTTGTCGGTCTTCGCATCATCGAAGCGGTTAAATCCCAAGTTGGGGCTTGGTACACCGCCATCTTAGTCTCTCGAGTCGGCAGCTCCGATCACTATGTGCGCTGAATGTTATGACCCTGCCCCCCCCCCTTTCGTCGAAGTGCTGCGGGTCGCACCAGTCAAGTCGCAAGTTCGGGCTTGGCGCGCTGCTGTGTTGGTCGCTTAAGTCGATCGCCCCAGTTGCGATGCTACAATCGCTGTTGTGGTTCTGCCCCCGGCGTTTGTTGTAATACTGCGGCTCGCACCAGTGGTTGGTTATCGGTCAGTCAACTGGCTCTGGCGTCCGCTCACACAGCGCCGGATGCGTGCCCTGGTCTTCGTTCCGCGCAAGTGGCGGTGTCCCCTCGCGAGCGTCCAACTTCTCTTTGTTGACGGGACCAGACGTGAGTGTTGTAGTAGCTGGGGTCTGTTTCAGTTCAGGTGCGGCGGCATGTTGAGTCGCGCGCGCTTTGTGGTGTTGCGGACGGCGGGCTGCGCGTTGCCTCCGAGCGGTAGGTCGGTTTGTGCCCTTAGATGTTGCTGGCGTGCCCAGAACTGCAGACGACGGCCGGTAATCAGCGGCTGTGCAGCCATGCCGTGGCCGCAGGGTTGACGGATTCAGTCAACTGTTTATGCGTCAGACTCGTAAGCACTAGTCACTGGGGTGCGCTTTGGAATTAGAAAGTTGGTTAGTTGGAGATGTGACATATTCCTACACATGCCGCGTCCTAGCGCTAAGCGGACCGCTAGGGGTTATGGGAAGCGTGCGATAGTTCTGTTTTGCACGCCTCCGTGGGATGATATGGTTAGAGCAATCACCAGTGCACCTCATACGGTGTGGCGGTTGTATGCCAGCAGATCTGGGGATTTATTTAACCAGTGGGGATGTATAGCGTTTCTACTTTGAAGAGCAGAGCAGCAGATGCGGCTGCTACCGCGGTCATATTTGCAGATAACTTCATCGTCAGAAAGGAATATCAATATAGGAAACTCGAATCCTGTAGGGAGAAGTTCGACACGGGTTTCGCGACCGGCCCTGCTTTCTGCGCGTTGGAACCGGTGCCGGAGATGGTGTATCTAGTCGTTGATAGGCACGATCGGACAGGATGACCGCTGCGATGAAGCCAGACTGGGGTTGGCGGACAACACCGAAAATCCAAGTAAACAGCTACTGGGTCGTATGGAGCGGATTGTCGTTCTAGGCGGGCGGGAAAACAAGACATCTCGCTGAAACAAGGCTTCCAAGTGTTTTGAGAGCCCACGGGACCTTCTATGAAGCAAAAGTTCTACTCCAAGATTTCGTACAGAGAGCCCATAGATACCGTCAATGAAGAGTAGCCGGTAGTCCCACAGGGGAACTGCAAAAACATTGCCTATTTGACAGTCGAAAATTGGAAGAGGTCTGTGCATGATTCTGGTGGTACACTGTGTGGTAAATGCCGAGAGTTGAACTGCTGGGTTTGCCGCTGCGCATGGGTCGATGTAACATCTACTCCGTACCGGTCACTCGGGGGATGCGTTTTGTGGGAAACGCTTTCCAGGAGTCAACATCTCACGTGCCTCGGTAGACATGATGTGCTTTTGTCAGAGGGGAGCATCACCCAGGTGTTCAGGTCTTGGCCGATTTAGGCTGTTTCTTGCCTAGATTTCTGAAGGCCATGCGATCACCAAGGTTCAGATAGAGTAGGGCGGTGCAGAAGTCCCTGACCACGCGGGCTCAATCCCCACTACTGCTGGTCTCGCCGAAGATGTTCCGAGACTCCGGTTGGACACAGCTGGCGGAGCAACTGTGATGGAATTCAGATTTCGTGGTCCTGCCACACCATTCCCCGGTGGTCGCTAGTTGTCTCATCCCTTTCTACTTCCAGCTGCATACTGTGTGCTTCCCACTCTGGGTCACACATGGAGTCTCGTTGCCAGCGTCATATGCTGACGTCCAAGCTAACGTGCTCGCCGGAAGTATCGAATTTATAGGTCGAGGTTGGGTGGCTAAGATTGAGAAAACTAGCTTTTTTCGGCCAGGTCTCAAACGGTTGTTAGACGTGACTTTAGGTAATTTTAAGAGTGTTCCAGATGTCCATCCACTAGTTTTAGAGAGAGGGCGGCAGACCTGGAAGCATAGAGTACGTCCTGTGACGAGCAGACGGACAAAATGCAGGGTTCCCTTGCGGAGGCGATGCTTCGTATGGGGCTTCGTTAAGGATGGACGGCAAAGATGGAGCGTGGCCAGAGGTACCGCTGTGTGGCATCTGGCCTTGAGCTTAAGTCCCAAGGGGGTTTGGAGGACAAGTGTAAGGACTGGTATCGAGGCTAGGAGAGGAGGATTGATACTCCCTAGAATGTATGGCGTATGTTTGTCTGTAGTGTGACGGGCTACTCATGTCCATGTCCAACCCAGAGCAGATTCTACCCGAGCTCTGCCCCCGGTGGCGAAGGCCCGGTGTCGAGGCAGAAGCCCAATCTGCGAGGTTTGCTCTAACACCTGAATGGTTTGTGGTGCAGAAGCCCCTGACCACGCAGCCTCACCGCACTACCGTTGGTCTCGCCGAAGATATTCCGAGACCCCGATTGGAAACAACTGACGAAGCAACTTTGACGGAATTCGGATTGTGTGATCTTGCCACACCATCCCTCGGTGGTCGCTAGTTGCTTTCTCACCGCTCTCTTCTAGCTGCATACTGCGTGCTGTCCCACTCTGGGTCACACATGGAGTCGCCATCCCAGCGCCATATGCTGACGTCCAAGCTAACGTGTTCGCCGGAAGTATCCAATTTCTAGGTCGAGGTTGGACGGCTAAGACTGAAAAAACTATCTTTCTTCGGTCAGGTCACGAACGGTTGCTAGACGTGACTTCAGGTAGTTTTAAGAGCGACTCGGATGTCCATCCATCAAGCCCACGCCCACTAGTATTAGGGGTGGGGAGGGGGGGGGGAGAGGCAGACCCATCCTGTGTACCAAATGCAGGGTTCCCTTGAGGAGGCGATGCTTAATAGCGCAGCGCCCTCAACGACGTAGGGCTTCATTAAGGATGAACGGCAAAGGTGGCACGTGGCCACAGGTGCCGCTGTCATCTGGCCTTGAGCTTAAATTCCAAGGGGTTAAAGCTAGCGTTAGTAGAGCAAGTGTTAGGACTGGTATCGAGGCTAGGAGAGGAGGATTGATACTCCCTAGAATGTATGGCGTATGTTTGTCTGTAGTGTGACGGGCTACTCATGTCCATGTCCAACCCAGAGCAGATTCTACCCGAGCTCTGCCCCCGGTGGCGAAGGCCCGGTGTCGAGGCACAAGCCCAATCTGCGAGGCTTGCTCTAGCACCTGAATGGTTTGTGATGAACGTTAAATGCAGCGTCCGATTCATTTTCTTCGCAGGGCTGGAGTTGTCTAGGTGGCAGGTCGTGTTATCTGTTAAGACTGACTAGTGTCAACAATTGAGTAAATTACGACCCCTCTTGCAATAGTGGATTAGGAAGCATAATTAATCTGCTGACTATTTGGTAATGCGACTTGTCGGCCTCGATAAGGGCTAGGTAGGCATTCCGTTAACCTTAAATTCTTGGGCTCACCGGGTGTTTGATGAAACCCAAGTAAGTGTCTTTCGTGTTTCTGAGATCTGTGGGGAACGTCGCGAATACTAACGCGTCTCGCTACCTCTGCAAAATAAGCGACAAACATTACAAAGCATTTGGGGGGGGGGCGGGTGCGTGGGTCTTGGTTGCATGTACAGTTACCGCCAGTGATATTTGATCGTTACATTATCGCCAACATCTTACATAGTGTGAAAATGTTCCATCAGAGCTTAACGCACTTAAACGGGCACCGGCGGCTACGTGCGCCATTTACTGTCGCAAACATCCGAGTTTACGGCTTGAATGCATTTAGCCCCGATTTCCAATAAATCCCCTTAGTTTGTGCCCAACACTCGATCCTAGACCAGTGCTGCTAGATGTTGGTCTAGCCCTTTATTGTTCCTCAGATAGAGGGAGTGATGCGAGGTCCGCGATTTCGTGGCACAAGGCACTAGATTCCCCTTCCTCGTCTGACTGATATGCAGTGCATAATGAATCTGTCAAGCAGGAGTTTCGTTGGGTCAGAATCGGGACCAGATCAGAATAGGGCACACATTATTGGCATGGGCATTCATGAAGTGTCATGCGTAGATGGGTGCGATAATACGTCTAGGCGCAGGCTCGTTCCGCGTAAGGAACTTGAGATCAACCAACACGCTTTGCTCTGCCAATAGAAGCGAAGAGACGAGTCCCAGGAAGTAGTCTTGAAGAAGTAGACACGATCGCCGGATCCCTTTTTGACGTGGCTTCCGTATACCACCGCCGCTCAGTCGATACCCGAGTCGCCACTCCCGTGTCCCTCTGAGGACCCGCCCTTCGTGAGTCTAAGCGTGTGTGTCCCGCGTAGACGGACTGTCAACCACCGTGCCCGACCCCGCCGCTGGTCTCAGGCCCAGGAGGGTAAAGAGGAGGTGCAGTAGACGTGGCGCAAGTCAGCCATCGTTACAAGTAAATTTACACGCGTGCCACGGTCCCTACACCCACCCTGCTGTGTGGGCGGTGGCCGAACTGTCGTGTAGTGACCTTGTCTACTAGCACTCCTCTCTCTCTCTCTCTCACACTTGACTGTTCTTGAGTGTAGTCTTTGAGCCAGCAAACAAGAATTAACCAACCCATCAAAGGCATCCGCAGATAATAAGGCAACCGTAGTGGGCGCGAGTCTCCTCCCCTCATAAGCGGAACCTAGTCTCGAGGTTATAGTAACTGGAGTCTGCTGTAACAAGTGTCAACACATTGCCTGGCTCCCAAGGCTGCTGTTTCGTAGACGACCGTGTACTTCCACTGTTGGGGCTTTCTAAATCCAAAGTCAAGACTGGAACACGGACCTTCCAGTGTTACGAGTGGTCCCGCGCAGAATTTCAGGGTGTGACTGCATCCCTCCCATGTCTCAACTCTAGTCCTTTTACCCTCTGGAATTTAGGACAAGACCATATTCACGTGCGCAACCGAAAGTGTACGTAGGCAGTCTTTGCACGAGGCTTAGCAGACAGCCTGAGAGGCAGCACCAGTCGAGGAAGATAAAAACACATCGACCGGCCTCATGGTGTAGGCCAGCCGAAGTCTGAGTCGCACGCGCGAAACGGTTAATTATCTTCGAGTTAGACAAAGATGAAAAAGACAAGCTTGGAAAATGTTTAAAGAACGGAATAGATAAAAAGCGCTGCACACACTAGTGGTCACCTTACTACTAACGAACTCCGTCTGCTTCGTTCTACTGGGACTTCCGGGTAAGTGCTGTTAGAGGTAGACGGACCCATTGGATGTCCTAAAAGCCTGGAGAATAAGGCTAACTATGGCGTTAGAATTAATTGGAAGAACAACAGTTCTTTTAGGGGTGTTTACAACCCAGCCGTTACCCAGCAGGGAGTCCTTCTTAGATAACAGCGCCTTTACAAAATTAGGAAAGTTTTACCGGAAAAATATATTTGCCCGCCCGGCATTTGCCAGATGGGCAGCAAATCGACGTTAGACAACAGTTTAAGAACCAGAAGCCATGACGAAATCTCTATTCATAATTTGGGTGTTGTCCAATTTTATTCCCCTATGAAATCCTCAAAAAAGTTTCAATTTATGTCCACGTCAAAGATATGTGCCAGAACCTAAGTAGTTTGTGCAAAAAAGGTTTCGCGATTTGATGCTAGCAGGAATAGCCGTTAATGTAGTGGTCTCCATATTTAAGAAACTTAAAAGAAAGAAGAGTGTCAAATCGCACGGACGGGGGCGTAGGGTAGTCTTGCATTAAATTCCAGGAATGGGTACCCATTGCCATGTCCTAATCCTAGTCTCATGGGAGGGGGTCCAGTTCCCGTGTCAACTCGGGGTTACCAACTGTCGAGGTCGACAAGACAAAGGTTCCCAAATCAGAATTCAGAGAAGGCGGACTCCAGCTTCAACAAGTCCTCTCAGATGCAGCAGAAACAGCTGCACGTCAGTCTGACCGTCGTTACTACCGTGTGTTTCACAGCAGGGTGAGTACAGACACGGTAACTTGCGCCTGAATTAGTTTATAGTGATAGTGGGTCCAGTTTCAAGACGGTCAGCAGGATCGGAGGCGGGAGAAGGCGCGTAAACACGCACATAGGCGCGGCCCGAATCTCCACTGGCACAGCGTGGGCTGTTGGCATTCCCGAACTCTGACGTGGTCCAGGCAATCTACCGCGCGGCTCCATTGGATGTGTATTTATGTCACACCAAAGTGTCACCCAAAACAGAGAGCTAACGCTAGGATAGGAATTTCACCAAGACCCCGAGTTGTTTGTGCTCCGACGCAAGAGCGAATCCTTGTCAAGTTCGAGAAATTCAAATACGAATCAGAACAAAAAGAGAGTCGAGTGGCCAAAGCTCAGGAGATAGTCCCAACACGCCCGCAAAGTTTGGTATGCTAAGTGCGCCATTATTTACTGCCTAGCGGCTTCGGTGCAGCGTAAACTAAGCAGTCTCTAGAAGCGAAGAGACGAGTCCCAGGAAGCAGTCTTTAAGAAGAAGAAGACACGATCGCCGGGACAAGAGTTTTATTAGCCTGACGTTTCGGATTCCTGCTCTAATCCATCATCAGAGACAAGGGCAGATAGGGGTGGTTCATACATATGCGGCTGCAGTACTTATAGGATGCAGTAGCCATGCTACCGCACACCTATGAATATTCACGACTCCCCCCCTTTCATCAGGGATCGTTGTACGTGGCGTGATGGCCGACATCCGCGTCGTTAATTGCTGCAATTTCATCACGCGCGTTGGATGTTGGTGTGATGATTGCTCGACCATCTGACGCGCTGACCCGGGTGTTGGGATGAGTGTTCACCAGTGCGCTCCCGCGTCGCCAATTAATCCGCCTAGGCGAAGTCTCAGCACGGAGTATTGAATGGGAAGATCATTGTACTTGTTAATAGACTGGGGGCCAGTAAACCATGACTTAAGCAGTTCCTGGCTCACGCGGGTGTCACCTCTTGCGAGAATTTCGGCCTCGTCAAATTTGAATGTGTGGCCGGAACCCGTCGAATGAGCCGCAACTTGAGAGCTAGCGTCATTTCTCCGCACCGCCGCAGCGTATTCGGCCATTCGCGTTTGGAGTTGTCTTCCGGTTTCTCCGACGTAGTTGCTTTGTCCGCGACTGCACCAGATCCGATAAACGACTCCAGACGTTTCTTGCCGTGGCAGTGGGTATTTCGGTTTCATTAACTGACGCCTCGTGGTTGCCTCCGGTCTGTGTGCAACTACAGCCCCAAGTGTTGCGAGAAGGCGGCCAACAGCTTCCGAAACGTTCTTGACATATGGAAGCGCTCGCCAAACTTTGGTGTCCGTGCTGTTAGGCCTTTCGTCCCTTTTGCGTATGAACTGGTTGACGAAGTTGCGCGGGTAGCCATCGGCTTTGAAGATCCGTCGGAGGTATTGTAGTTCGGCAATCTTGTCTTCCAGCTCACTGCAGTGCGTTTCGACACGCCACCTATCACGCTGGCTAGTCACAAGTAGCTATGCATAAAAATCCTGGCATGGTTTTTCGATCTGACCGCCTCATTTGCACACAGTTTAGTATAACTGGTGGACAAGAGTTGGTATCGGTCAACGGGCCGCGTCCGCTGGGCCAGTATTTTTGATTTCTCGTGACTTCCCCTCCTCTGTCGCGACAGATACGCTTAGCCGCTGCAGTCCATGAGCGAAGTCCTGTTTTAGAGAGGGCGAAAGGCCTATTTTTCATATAAGTAAGACTTTGACTAAGCTAGCATCCACCAGGTGAGCTTGTATGCGGGTAAACATAACAGCGTTAGCTACTTGAGTGGTCCGAACATCCTTTCTACTGGCTGGTGAGGTTGCGTAACCATGATCACGTTAACCGGCATGGTCGGTAGTGGGTTGCGTTGTTCTTCCACGGGTCCCAGGCAGGTTGTACTGCTAGACCTACACTTCCGGGCAGGCAGGAGGGTGGGGGTGGGATTGACAGAATGAATGAATGTTTACCGAGCCAACCGTTCAGCATACAGACAGGCTCACACCCTGTTGGCTGTAAGATTAATTTTCATCTGACGATGACAGAAGTGTCCTCGAATTAGAACCCAAGCCTCGACTCCAGATAGCCATTTTTCCAAGTTTTCAAATAACAAACCCGTAGATGAGTCTAGTGGAAGGCAATGCTACTGCAAAGTCTTTGGTCTGCTTGTAATTCATGCCACAATGGTGGTCAGCTCGGCGCCGCCTCCCCTGTCAATCACTGACTGCGCGCGTGTGACTCAACCTTCGTCTTGCCGACACCATAATGTCGGCCGACATCTTCGTATTCATCGATTGGTCGCGACCGACAAAGCTATGATGCAGGCTCGCACTTTGCGTCGACGCTAACAACCTCAACATCTCGCGCTTGACTAGTGAGAGGGCTTGGCGTCACTTATTGCTGAGTTTTTGCGCTTTCTCGCTCCAACGTTTGGGAAACCCCGCGTTGTCGGCTCATCCCACTTTGACATGAATGTCTTCTGGCAGAAACTTGGCAGCTGAAGGAGATGATACCTTCAGTCGACGTCCGTCCTGTCATTTCGCTCTTCAACAGTTCGTTTATCACAATGAGTGTTAGGGCTTGCTTGACAATTCCATTCGCACCGTCTTGCGGTCGCCTGATTTACTCAGGAACTGTATCGTTAAAACAACATTTGTACGGAGCAAGTTAGCCAAGTTGAATGCAGGTTCGGCACAATGAGGAAATGGGACAGCGTAGAGCGTTGTCAAAAAGAGATTTTTTATCATAGTAGATTTGTTAAATTTTGTAACTGGAAGCTCGACAGTCGAAACAAATTCCATTAAGTCGGCGTCCGTACCGTTCTAAGGCGCCGCTTGCCCCACTTGCCGCAGCACATACCCCTTAGCGCAATATCCCGCTTCGCTAGCACCTCCTTGGTCGTTTTTTTCTGATCAAACATCTCAACACTTGGCAATCTGGTGACTGGAAACATCAAGACTGTCTGAGACGGCAATACCACAGCACAAGAACCACGAGTGCATCGTGATGCATTACCGCTCGGTCCACTGATCATTCATTGCACACAGGACGTGGGATCTACGGTTGAATCCGGATTGAGCGATTACATCACGGCACACCGCTGAGGAATGTAATTGCTGTTCTGGATTACATCTAGCAGTAGCCTGTTTTGTCTTTACGGGTTACTGTCTCGAGGACTCAGACGACGATCGCTTGTACTAACCCTGACGAGTTGTAGAAGCTGGCGTCAGTTGTTACGAAATAAGTCTCACCGTCAGTAGACTGTAAAGGCTGATATAATAAATGCCCTTTACTTCGAAAGGAACAAGATCGGCCGAAAGATATCGGCTAGGGCGGTTGTGGGGGTCTACCTAAAATGTCCGTTCGTCAAGGTCGTGCCAACTCGCCAGTCGCGGGGGAGGGCGGCTCGTAAGAGCCGAACGATCGAGGCGCTGGCCAATTCTGTGGAAGTGATGCTTGGTGTGGGAGCGCAAGTTAGTTGCTGCTCAAGACAGTCTATGGATTGCTCCCCAAAAAACGCCTCTCCTACGGCTGTCCGATTTTGTTATGTCGGACATGAGCTGCTCTACGTTGTGAGTTAGTAGAGCTGCGAACGGCGGCAGACTTGCTCTAACTCGGCCAGCCACGCAAATGGTTGACGAGGGAGCTAGAAGGAAGCTTGAGATCAAATTCGGCCATGTCTTCAGCTGGATATCCCGATGAGGCCTTATTTGTGGCGAGATAACGTCATCAGCACATTAGCGAGCGGCCTAAAGCTATACAAAAAGGATAAATCGGGTAACCAGTCATCCGTTTTGGAATCG
The DNA here is from genome assembly GCA_902702965.1 of Spirometra erinaceieuropaei. NCBI lineage: Eukaryota > Metazoa > Platyhelminthes > Cestoda > Diphyllobothriidea > Diphyllobothriidae > Spirometra > Spirometra erinaceieuropaei. Next base: position 261,033 of record CACRXP010000414.1, on the reverse strand, counting down.
CTCGCATGCGAATTTGGAGAATCAGACATAGGCACAGTCACCCGAACAATTCGAGGTCTTACATCTCCAGTGGAGGATTTCCGTGATAGAAACCTTCAGGTCTTGCAATACCTGGGGCCGCTGTCAGCATCTGAGGAGATCGCTAGTAAATAAGCGCCTTCGCATAAAAACTGGAAATAATGCCATCCAGATATTCAAAATGGATGCAAACGTTTCGAACCCATAGGAACACGTCACTTGATTCCATAGCCTCCCAAAATGCCCAGTATTTCAGAGTACCCTTAGAATGTGCGCGAAGTCCGCTCTAATGCTTCGACAACATAAAAAAGCGAAATGTTCGCTCGTTGGGCGTCCCACATCCTTTTATCGGTGCCCACGACACAGAACGTCAGCTACACACGCAGACGCCGATTATGGAATGAAAATGCTGCTTAAAATGTCAAATGGAGTGATATTTAGGTATTCTAAATTTACTGTTCCTGTAAGGTGGACAGCTGTTACAATGAAACAATGGCCAAAATGTCTAAGAGGCTACACCATGGGGGTCTCCACGCTAAAACACCTTGTGAATGCAACCCCCTCCCCGCCCAGCAAAGAAAAGGTTAACTCTGACCATTGCCGACTTCACCACATCTAAAGCACAATTCAGTACTCGATAAGCCCATGTGGATCCAATGCAAATTGCCGATATAAACCTTCTGAATGTGTTCCTGACTCCCCATTTGATCCAGTGGAGCAAGGTAGCCAGGTCGGCCGGATGGACGCAAGGACAGCTACTAGCTTTGACAACGAAAACGATCAGCAGATCGACCCTCGAACTCTTAATAGGTTTAAGGGAGTACATGAAGTGCAGCCAAACATTTGGGAGTTCCGACATTAGTGAGGGCTGGCTACGAGGGCAAAAGCATTCCCATCACACAACTCTGCTCTGTTTTCAAAAAAATAATTCTTTGACCTAAAGGAGCTGACAAAATGCATTCATGCGGTTTAAGGAGTGATAACTGCTAGCAATTACCACCGTGATACACTATATAAGATCCTCCAAAACATTAGAAGAGGAAGCTTTCTAAATTGTTTATGATCCGCTCTTTAAATAGTTCAGTCAAAAGTGAACATTATATAATTATGCGGGAGTGAAAACCCGCATAAAAAACAACTCCGCCGAAATTTGTTTTAAATACAAGGGAGGAGGCCTCACTAAGGCAACAATGGCAAGACATGTTGCATTTGACAACCGCGTACACAAAACGGGGGAAAATGCATATGTACATTTTAATAACGATACTTCGTTGAGTAGTCTTTCGGTGACACAACCAGACCTCTCCCTTTTCGTGCGCCCCGGTACACCGTCTCCACGATGTCAATGAATTCCTGCTTGTCCTCGATGGGCCAGTTGATTTTGTTATTATTACCCGTACCAAGATCAATCATTATGTGTTTGTTCCGGTAGAAAAACATCACTGTGCATGGGTCATAAAGCTCGTACATTTTGTTGAAGTCAGGAACCTCAGAGACGTCTACAAGATAACAAACAGCAAAGTTTTTGACCTTTTCTGCTATCTGGAAAAGGGTTTCGTCCATAACCATGCAGGAGGGATCCCAATCATGTCCAAAACGAATGATGACAACACGGTCTTCCTCTGAAAGAATAGCCTGATCAACCTGCCAGGCGTTTGTCAAATGTGAAAGCATATAAGACATTTTGGAGTATTACGATAAGAAAAAGGGAGCAAGCCACAACACCACAAGCAGAAAAAGGCAACCAGAACACAACGCCTCGGTTTCCCATTTAGTCTAACTTAATATTTGGACCAAGTGAGCACACGTTAAATTCGGAAGCATCTAATGCAGTTCCGCAAAAATTCGTAATGAAGCTTGTATTAGGATAAGCGCAAACCAGCATAGAGGAAATTGATAGAATGCTGCAGGCAATTTTAAATATTGGAGAACAGGATAGGTTAGCAGAGCGAAGTAAGTTTAGTGTTGGCTGTGTTTGCACACTTATATCGCAGCTGCTGTTCCGTTTACATATACGATGTTGTTGCCTTTAGGAAAACTGTCGCCCAGCATAACGATAACCTGGAGGTTGCTCTGGCCAAAATGCGTAAAGGAGCAGGGGAGCATGCGTGAACGCTGACTGAGTCCCCATTTATCATAAGATCTCCTACACAAGAACTTAAACGCAATTAATGACTTCAGGCAACGTTTCCTGCCATCATATGTCTGGAGACCTTGTTAGTTTGTGCTTTATTTGTCTGTCCAATGGGGTTCGTGGCTTGTGCGTGGGTGGCTGAATTATATCCGTGCATAATGTACACAAGTGTTTAGATTCTATTCAAAAAATCGGATGAAATCAAATTGACGACTGTCTATTTCCAAAAGCTGTGGACTGCAGAGTAGCAGTGTTTGTAGACGACATGAATATATGGAGACTAATTCGGGCCCTTGTCGATGAAGACAGACTGCAGATGGACCTAAATCGGTTGGAAGAGTCGTCAAACCGTTGGCTCCTGCCGTTCCACGTTGGTAAATGTAGCATACTTCGTCTAGGCAACACAGTCAGATCCGCCATCACACGAGACTACTTTCTGGGCGGTGCAGCCTTATAAGACGTCAAAGCCCAAAAGGACCTCGGTGTGCTGACGACGAGTTCCCTAAAACCATCCGCTCATTGTTCGAGAGAGGCAAAAAGGGCAATGTCCGTAGTGTACGCCAGCAAGCTTGCGTTGATGTATTTTGAAGAAGAAGCGTTCTCAACGACATTCGGAACATTCGTGCGACCGCACTCGGAAAACAGCATTTACGACTGGAGACTTTGGGCAGTTCAACATCGAATTGCCTCGAAAAAATATGGAGGAAGGCCACGAAGTTGATTGGGGGTCAAAGCTCATTTCTTTATTTTTCCAGCCTAGTAAATCCGAACATCTTCCCTTTGAATTATAGGCAACTCCCATTTTGTCATAACATTATGGGTTCGTTTGAATTATTATATCCCAGATAATTTCCTTGCACGCCGCACCTAATTTTACGTTGTAGATATGGTACTCAAAGGCTTACACCTAGTTCCCTCAATAAACTGAACTAAACTGATGAAGGATAAAATTGAACTTTGAGTGCCTATCCAGAGCAATGAAGTCCATCTGGTCTGCAACGTGCACACGCTCAAGTGAACCACAAAGCGAGATGTCCCTTAAGCTCTCCCTATGTCATTAGTTTAGCTCTTAGCTCTTTAGCCTCTGAGTTATCTGCTTTCGCAGATATTTTTCAAATCACTAAGATCCGAAATTCAATACTTTCGCATATTTTCATCGGTCAGACTGAAATCTTTGCCAGCAATTAGAAGTCGTCGAACCCGTAAAATTTCGTCTATCAGCGGAAAGACCTAATTTGTGTCGATATCCTTTTTCTCGATGGGAAGTTAGTACCCCGTGAGATGATTTGTCCGCATAGTCCATACATGTCCTTGTTTATAATGACTTTTTACGGTTTTCGCCAGAGAGTCTGAGTCCTTTTCTTCATTTTCACTTGTTTTCTAGGCAAGCTTCCCCCCTCTTCCTTGCCAGACAGGCTGTACTTTTTGTCGGCACTCTGATGGCTTTGATGGGACCCCGACGGGTCTTTAATTAAAATTGTTTTTTTATTTAGTTACGGCGGAATTGCTCCAATAAATACCTGTCAAATCATCCGTTTTGAGCCGAATTCCGGCATCCGCGCTTCGTAAACTGGCCAAGTAACTGCGTAAAACATCATCAATTATATTTCAGAAGACTGCGAAAAATGAAATATCGGAAGAATGGAAGGGTGCACTTATAACCCTGGTTCATAATGAAGAACTTCGATGACAGTGCCAAAATCGTCGTCCGATTAATTTAGCATTCACCTATTGTAAAATCAAATGTGAGACCTTCAGCGTGGCTTTCGTTGAGGGCCATCTTACTTCATGAGTGCTCATTATCTACATGAGAAGTGAACGAAGGTCGCAAACAGGAGTCATCCAGCAGATTTTGTACCTTTTGACTCGAAGAAGGCCTTTACCGACTCATTTTACAGAAGATTTGAGGTCTATGGTTCAAGGGAGAATGGTCCAGTGAATCCAAAATTTTCTGCTCTCAAGAATTTCAGAGTTATTGACGACACTACCTCGGAATTCCTAAAAGTTAAAGGTTTGGCATTCAAGGTTCTGTATTAAGATCGTTAATCTTCCTGACTTTGGTGAATGACTTTACCGGAGAATTGGACTATGGTCTGTCATGTTTATCGAGAATATAAACGTATGGGTTGAAGCACATTATGCTAATGAAACCCAAAAGATGCAATCCATCTTATGCTGACCGAGTGCTTGGACAGACAATTTTAATGCTCGAACCGTATAAGGTGTCAAAATGTGTGGTTCTATACCTGAACACCGGCCAACAGCCTCATTAAAACAATGTTGTTCTATCGACGGGATTGCATTAAAAGGTGTGAAAGTGAACAAAGATTTGGGTATGTAGACGATCACGAACTTGATGCCGTCAGTACAATGTACGTGGTCCAGACGGCAACTAGTATTTGCACTGAATTAGACGTCTGTCTTAAATATTTCACTTGGAAACTTCGAAAAAATTTCCGGCGTTTTCAGGAAAACCCCTTTAAATGCCTGCCTGCACGCCGTGAACGTGAAAAGATACTGTCTTGATCGAATGGGTGTAATTCAAGGCAACGGTGATGGCTGATTTTCCTAAGAATCTGTCTTACCACGATAGGTCGAAAGAACTAAATTTATTTCCTCAATCTTACGAACAAATAACATTTCGTATTCTAGATCGTCTCCACTAAAATCACATATGCTTAGGATTCAAACAGTATATTCAAGCGAAAAACTAACACTCAGACCACTAAAATAGGACCTGAAAATTATTGCATAAATCTGTAGTGCCATGGTGTCGTTCGGCACGATCCACTCCCATCTAATAGTCCGGTTATGCTTGCAGGGGCGCTTGGAATCGTTGTTTTTTTCAGAGCAAGTATAATTTATCCCTCTCGCAAATAGTGCAAAACTTTGCGCCGAAACGACCCATTCCATCCCCTGTCACTTCGTATTAAACCACACGAGTCTTCCGTCACCTATGTCCTCTGGTTATATCTATGATACGTCGTATTTTCCCGTGGGTTAGTCTTTTGTCTTAAAGCAGACAGTTTACCACAAAAAACCATCCCTCTCTAGAAACCTTCTGGTGTTGTAGGCATTCTCGTACAGTTGCGAATGAAGCAGCAGTTTACTACTCAAGCCAACATCCTTCCATATTTAACTTGAAGTCATCGCATTTTGCATTTCCATCTAATAAAAAAAACCTCCCAACATATTCGCAGAATTGAAGATAGGACCCCAGGACATTTGGGAAATACTAAGTTGCATGACTAATCTATTTTGATAGATTTGGTCATCTCGGCAGTATTAAAGCCCGCAGCAGAAAGTGCAAAGATAGAGTACAACAGGGACACCAACCGTCGTTTTTATTACGACTAAGTAGTCAGTTATGCAAACATCTGGTGAATTCTTGACTGGTTACTAGAGAAAACCTGTGTTGACAATAAGCCCACTGCGGTAGGATCCGTTGATTCTACGCATTGAAGTATGTTGAGCAGATAACTTAGTCCAAATATGAATAAATCAAGGCTCTCTTTGGGGACCTCGTAGGTCAGCGACCTGGCAGCCAAACACGGAATTTTGGGTTTGTCGTACACAGTTATATAGGTGTAAGGTTGGAGTTCTTAAAGGCAAGATCCTTGAGCAGCTTTTGTTCTGATCATGAAATATCTTCACTGATGGCGGGGTATAATGAGTAGAATTTTCAAACTAAAGAACTAAGTACCCACCTGCTCATATTGCGGGTTTAACCGAGACTTGGATTCTACACCTTTCTATTCAGCCTCCTGCTGGCTTGAGAGTGAGCATAAAAAGTGATTTAACTGACCATCTTAGTGAAGAAACTTTTGCTTTGGAATATAGCAACTTGCAAAACACTGCGATTTCGCAGGTCTGAGTCTTTCGTTATTTTGCCAACTTCAAAATAGAATACTTCTCTTGGCTACTGGAGACTAGCGCATCTTCTTTAATGTCACCCTTGACATATACTGAAAATCCTCGATCCGATGCTCATGGCGGTACATGGCGGACCGTATCCTGACCACCCACTTCAACATCTGCCGTAACGCTGAACCAACCCCTCATCTTTGCTAATGAACCATCTATGACCCCCCGACGCCCGAATGCGATAATCCCACCCCTCATCAATCACTTCGTCTGATGGCGTATGTCATTGCCAACGTAAAAATCCATAAGTACAACCCGATTATCTTCGGAGTGCTCACTTCTTCATTACAGCTGCTTCCAATGCACGCTGTTCCAGGTCCGAAGCACACTTATTTTCTGCCTACTCCGCATACCTTCAAATGCGACATCTTCTTTTTCGCGGACATAAGTACATACTAGAAGGGGTCATCCAGATGTACTGAGATTGGGGATGTACTGAGAACCTTTGGGGACGGGGTGCACCGAGACTGTCATCTACAGCGACCGTCTTCGCCATGTTGCTATTCTCACTTCATTTTCGGCCAAACCAGAGTAATGATATTCGTTGTTGGCCGCCTGTTTCCTCCATAGCTGATGGAATTATCCATTAACGGATGACTCTTGGTAACCCCCAAGATCTCCAAGATAGAAGGATAGCCCGACTCAATTTCGTCTGTTTCCATCCTTCTGACCAACAGTTTTTTTTCCTGACCACCACCACCACCACTACTCACGCAATTTCTGCACCACTTAGAACCCCTGTAGACCAGGCATTGCCAACAGCATCTGAAATTGATACCCAAATTTATTAACTGTTCGCTCACTGTTAGCCCCATGAATGTGGTCTGATTCGGTGACGCCTCCTAACTTAAGTTCGGGGTCCCCCAGCTCGGGGCGTTTGGGCGTTGAGTGCACTCAAACCGCATCCATTTTATCACATGTTCGAATCCCACAGAAGCTGCTGGGTTTCCTCAGGATTAGGCAGTCAGTTAAATGGTGCAAATCTGACAAAAACTCAGGTATAAGTGATGAATTTTTTCCCTAAGATG